>NTHP01000011.1:1097027-1143149 GCA_003416845.1 Oplegnathus fasciatus | reverse complement strand
GTTTTTCTTGAATTTCATAGTGTACCCATTTTAACAGTTCATGTGTATCAATTTTTTTTATTACACTTTAATTTATTGTTATTTTTAGAATAATGTACAGTGTTTATCATGTTTTCTATGAATTGTCAAAACACGCTAACCTCCATAATTTTCAATATTGGGAGTCTTTTTAAGTTTTTGAAAAGTTCCCCATCCCTGTTTATCTTCAAAATGGTCTCTCTCCGTGTCCCCCTCCAGGAATGTTTGCCAATGCAGAAGGGGTATCTCAGCGGGCTCCAGTCAACTGGTCAGAGAGCGTGATTGGTGCCGCTGTGTGTTTTCCGTACGTGGTGGCTTTGGATGAGAGCTTCATCACCATCCACAGCATGTTGGACCAACAGCTGAAACAGACCCTTTCATTCAGGGATGGACACATTCTGCAGGACTTTGAAGGTATCCCTCGCATATTGCTTTCTGAAGGATTTTCAACTTGTGTCGTCTGATGACTTAAAGAGAAAACAAAACCTTTTTAGCAGAAAGTGGCTGAAAGCTGTGTAGAGCTGTACACTGGGGTCTTGATTCTTAATGGGGTCTGAAACACTAGTAACCCATTTCCTATTACAGAGAATCTTTCAGTTCAGTGTTGGAACAAAAAATGGTACTCAACGGAGCTTTAAAAAAGCAACTGCCTGTAATCATTGAAAATAGTAAAACATGAAGCTCTCTCTTTCCAGAGCTAAAGACTTTTTAAAGGCTATTGTGTGAGACACAGGATTAAAATTAAGTCTGTTAGTTGTTTATAAACTTGTGAGATCACTATTGTGATATTGTGGTTGTTTGAGAGCATTGAAGTTCTGACCTGTGAGTGTTGTGTGTTTTAGGAAAGGTCATTCTGGCTTCCACTAAGGCAGTGTATGTCCTGGTACCTCTTCCGCTGGAGAGACAGATCCAGGACTTACTGGCCAGTCACAGAGTGGAGGAGGCGCTCATCCTCACAGAGGGAGCGCAGCAAAATATTCCCAAAGACAAGTTCCAGGTAACAAACTGTGTGTTGTTTTTGGCTTTTATGACGACGTGTGTGATTCATACAGTAATACTCGTATCACTTATAATCAGTGATATTATGATAACTCTCCTGGACTGAGATCTTTTCTGTAAACTACTTATCAGGGCTGAGTCACATTATTGACAGTATTTTTCTAAACTAAAAATCACTTTTGTCTCGTATGTTGTCACTTTCTGCATCCACAGATTTTGCACAAAAGAATCCTCCAGCAGGCAGGTTTCATACAGTTTGGCCAACTTCAGTTTCTAGAAGCAAAAGAACACTTCAGGTGAGAGTCTGAGTCAGCGTATGTTAAACTGCTCTGTTTTATCATGGGATTAAACTGTCTGTGGCTTGATTCTAGAAAGGACCATTCAGGCCCAAGGTTTTAGAAAATAGCCTGTTAATTCATTATGACTTAAGCTTCTCCTCCATGGCAAAAACCTTTTGCAGAACAAGACTTCAGGAACCCCTATTTTACAGAACAACCTATTTTGGTTACTTGACCAAAGTTGCTTCCCCATGAGTAGTCTTAACTGCTTCCTTTAGTGGGAACCTTTTTGTTCCCAGTCTTTGTAATTACTTTTACAGCTTCATAACTCTATAGATGCCTCTGCCAAGGAGTTTAAGTTTCCAATCCTGTGTGTTTTCCTGTTTAAAAGTTTGTCCACGGGAACTAAAGGAACAAGGAACTTTGGATGTGTATTTGTATTTGAGGATTTGTTTTTGGTGTGAATTGAGGCTGAACAATTAATCGAAATATTATCGAAATCACAATATGGCCAAGTGCAATATCCAAATTGCAGGAGCTGCAATTTTTTGATAAAGGTAAAATGTGTCCAAAAATACCATTATAAATGAAGCATTGTGGTGTTATATTTTTTCAGTGAAAATGAAATTCAAAAATTCCCACTAAAATCATGACTCATATCGCAATTTCTGTCAAATGAATCGCAATATGATTATTTTTTTGCATATCATTCAGCCCTAGTGTGAATCTGGATCCATTTCAGGCATTTTAAAATGTATTTTTAATTATCTATCAATGTGTATTTTTCTGTTATTAAAATGATAACAAATGTTTTTTTGTTAGAAGATTTGCAGCTATGAAGTGTGCGTTCTGTGACTGGTCCTCTAGTTTCTGCTTGTTGATTTGCCTCACTCATTAGCAGTTTTTTGTGACTCTACTTTTTCTATTTGCAGGAAGGGTCAGCTGGATGTGCGGGAGCTGATATCTCTCTACCCATTGCTGCTGCCAGCTTCCTCTTCATTCACACGCTGCCACCCTCCTCTCCACGAGTTTGCAGATCTCAACCACCTGGCACAGGGTGACCAGGAAAAAGTGCTGCGATGCAAGAAATTCCTCATCACTTATTTGGGAGAGGTAAACAGATTTATTTACACTGAATTTGTTGTAATACTGTATATGTATCGCATAATGTTTTTCTTCATCTCCGCACGCAGGTACGAAGCACAGAGGTGGCCAATGGCTGTAGAGAGGACGTGGACACTGCACTGTTAAAGCTATACGCGGAACAGGATCACGAGAGCCTTCTAGACCTGCTAGCTTCAGACAATGCCTGCCTACTAGCAGACAGCGTCCCATGGCTGGAGAAATATCACAAGTGTGTATACTGTCACTTTTGGTTTTGAGTCGCTCCTTTTTAAGAACAAGTTGATATGATTCATCACGTATGAAAAACACTCAGAAAATCACCGCATTTTAACACACACAGACATTTTATAGCCTCAAGAGCCTCTGTAGAATGAATCGTGGCTGCACTCTGGACTTGTTAAATGTCATCTTTTAATGTGTGTGTGGTTTACTGCTTGATAAAGAGCGATTAGTGTAAATCTGTAGTCTCAGTTTGATCATGTCATTCCATTCTGGAAACGGTGTTAATTAGCAGAAAAATGAACACTCTTGTGGACACTGTGGGAATCGGTATGATTTGCAAATTCCTAGAGGGACTGACTGAGCGACGGGGCTTTGCTGTGTAAATACTTTTCGTTGCCCCCTTTGCTGTTAATTACCACCCTGGTAAAGCTTCAGTACTTTGTCCAGTTTAGTCAAACCAATTTAATTACTTCGTACAAAAATATCATCTTGAGGGAGAGGCTTTGCTTCATTCAGTCTTTTTCTCCATCTCCTAGATATTTTGCACTTGGGCTGCTCTATCATTATAATGGTCAGGATTCAGCAGCACTTCAGGTATGTATGCCAAACATTTGTCTTTTATTGGTTCTCGTAGAAGAATCAGCACCAACAGAATGTGCAGGAATTTAACGTTATTCCCTTTATTTTTCTGGTAGTTGTGGATTCGCGTGGTAGATGGGGATCTGCAGGACACCACAAGATCTGACCTTTATGAGTACATTGTGGACTTTCTCTACTCCTGCTCCAATCTGGACCTTGTGTGGAAGTATGCAGACTGGGCCCTGCGGAAGGATCCCACCGTAGGTTACCAGGACCTTAAATGACCTCACAGACGTATCTGTGCAGTTTAAGATTATTAGTGGCATAATGTAAAGTTGATTTTTCTTTTATTTCTTTTACATTTTAATTATTAATTATAGGACAATTCCCACTGAGTAACAGAAAAAAAAATGCAAATAGGTCAGAGTTAGTCAAGAGGGCTCATTTTCATTAGCATGCCCAGGTCAGATGATAAAAGGCACAATAAAAATCAAATTTTAAAAAATGCACCTATAACCACAACACATAAGCATAATTATGCAATGGTAAAAACAAGTAACAATTCTCTACAGTCCCCATTGAACATTGGACGATTGAATAGTCAAAATAAGACTGGAGAGATGTAATCTGTCACTTTCCAGTGATCACAAGCCATTTCTTCAGTTCCTTATTCGATAAAAGGTACTGAGTCCTTATTGAGCTTCCTTTTTATATTCCGGTATGCAGCTCCATCCATGTGTGGTCTTTAATAGAAAAAGCAGATAGACTAAATGTGCTTTGTCAGAGTACAATGTCTTTTTTTGTGACACAGAGTTGTTGAGAATCAAGTGATATTCTGATATTCAAGTGATTTCTCCGTCATGCCGAATTATTGAAGTGGTAGCCTGGCCTTTCTATAGTGGTAACCTGGCCTTTCTGTTTTTGTTCATAGATAGGTGTCCACATCTTTACTAAGAGGCCTGCCAGTAATGACCTGTCAGAATTTAACCCTGACGATGTCATCACTTACCTGGGAAAGCACAGCCAGGCGCTGCTTCTCTACTTGGAACACCTGGTGCTGGAGAGACAGACGCAGGTACAATAAAAGGGTGAAATTATCAGCTGTTGATGACAAATGTGACTTTTTGGTCTTGGTGTTGACAAGCGTGGGCTCTGTTGAAGTGTCCTTGAGCAATACACAAACAATTAGAGGAATTTCCCTGCAGTATCAGTTCTCTAAAGTACAGAACTGTGTTGTCATTGACACATTTACATGGACTGCAACAGTGTCACTACTGACCACTGTCTGAATATGGAGCTGGTCACATGAGACACAGTGGCTCAGTGGTTAGCACTGTCCCTTTGCTTCCTCCTATAATCCTGACCTGTGAGCTAGGTGAATTAGGTTGCTTTTAAAGGGTATGTACACCCTCAATTTCTGCCTGGCTCCTCCCATGGGTCCTGCAAGTATAGTACTCAAGTATAAGTACTTGACAAAATGGATAGGTGGACGTTTGCCTGAATTTTAAATAATTAATTTAACTAATATATTTTCACTTAGAACTGTACTCTTTTCACACTTAAATTGACACTTAGAAGCTACAACCACAGGCTGATCTGTTGGTTACTGAGATGCCCCACTGTAGTAGTCGGGGGAATAAGGGCCTTTCTCTTGTCAGTGAGGCTATCTTTAATAACCCCTCAGATTGAGGCCATTAGAAAAATGCCGCTTTCTTATTCAGAGTACTGATCCAAGTAGATTCCCCCCTAATGGCAAGTTTATTGAATGTGGATTGTTTTCTTCCATGTTTGTGGGTGCAGAAAGAGAAGTTCCACACACACCTGGCTGTGTTGTACCTCGAGAGGGTCTTGTCATTGCTGTCGGCGTCTCCGGTGGATGAAGAGCAGCTCACCAGAGCTAGAGAGAGGCTCCAAGCCCTGCTCAGGGAGTCCAACCTATACCGTGTACAATTTCTTTTAGGTGAGGCACAAGTCTGGAGATGCCGCTACACTTGAATGTTTTATTTTTAAGGTGGATCTCTCTGCTTTTGTATAAAATTTGATGGATGTTGTTGAAGGAGTTATTTAGTTGTAATGGCACTTAGCTTGTCTTAGTACAATTGATAACTGTGTCATCTTAAACTTCTTAAAACGTATTGTATGACAGATAATAGCACCACAAGTGCAATGCAGACTTAGTGCAGCTCTGGGTGTAAAGGTGACTGGAAAATCCTTGATAACGAGGTGTGATTCTCAAGACTTCGTGACTTTGTTCCAAAGTGGCTGGAGAGATCATTACGCAGGTTTTGAGGCTCAATGTTTAATGTCCTTCTCCTCTGTTTAGGTAAGATGGAGAACTGTGAACAACTGCTGCTAGAGCGTGCAACACTACATGGAAAGCTGGGGGAGCATGATAAAGCACTGCACATACTGGTGCACAAGCTCAGAGACTTCCCGTCTGCTGAGGCCTTCTGTATATGGGCCTCGTCTTGTCGGGATCCTGCTTACCAACAGCAGCTATTTCACCTGCTCTTGGGGGTGTATCTCGACGGGAACCAGACAGCAGCAGGAGGCGGCGGTGGAGACCTGGAGATGGCGGCAGTGGACCTCCTAAACCGACACGGCGAACTGTTTGACGCAGTCCGCGTCCTGCGCATGCTCCCTGAGGGCTGGTCTCTGCAGCTGCTGCGGCCCTTTCTGGGTCGAGCTATCAGGGCCAACATGCATGCCTGCCGCATCTCCCAGATCGCTCTGGGGCTCGCCCACTCTGAAAACCTTCAGCTGTTGAATGACAGGGTGAGAAATGCATAACATAGCGGAAAAACGTTCAAATTAGTTAAATAAGTAAATCCTGCTTCCTCTGCTGTACTTGTTTAGTGTGTTGTTTTACAGGCTTGGGTACGACATCATCATTTATTAGATTATGACTTTTTTTTGTTATTCAAAGCACAAGACAGCATTAGTTTTACAAGGTTTAACAGCAATAGTAATGATAATAGCAACAGAAATTACTACTTGTTTTAAAGGTATTGGCAAAGTTACATTTCTCTCAGTTCTCCAATGGATGGAGCAATCCTGAGTAAACAACTGAAATAGAGCTGCAAAGATGAGATATTTAGTCCATTAGTTGATTGACAGGAAATTAATCTGCAAATATTTTTATTATCTATTAATAGTTTTAGTCATTTTTCCAAACAAAAATGTCAGACATTTGGTGCTTCCAGCTTCTCAAATGTGGGGATTTGATGCTTTTCGTTGTCATATATGATAGTAAACTGAATATATTTGGTTTTTGGACATTTGAATACATCACCTCTATTTTCTGACATTTTACTGACCAAACGTTTAACTAGGGTTGGGCGATACAATGAATATACTTACTTACTTTTTTTGGGCGATTAAGAGCTTATTTCTCCTGGAGCCGGGAGAATGGACGGACATTTGTATTCTATGGCACACGGGGAGAAAAGAGTGAAACAAACAAAGCCATTTCTCTTTCTATGGTCTCGGAAACGGTGGCGATTTGAGACACATGCTGTACCTGGCTAGTTCGGCACGTCCCTCCCCAGCAGCTGGCCAGGATCGGCCCGCTGGAGCCAGGTACCGCAGAGGCTCGGCGAGGCTACCGTTGTGTTCAGTATCAAAAAGTACAGACGGTGGGCATTTGGAGTCGAGCGCTCGGAAATATTTTTAAATCTCTTATTAAAGAATGAAAGGGAGAAAGGAAAAAGTCGATTATCTTACTTTTTGCTCAGTATATCAGAAACGGCTGGGAGTTGAGACACCAGCCTTGGCTCGTTGTCTCCGCACGATTAAAACCAAAATAATCCCAAATAGGAGATTTTGTATTCGTTTTTTGCAACTAGCTTTTCCATGATTGTTAGCTGAAAATGGCGTGTGGGGAGTGGGGGACTCCCCTGCGCGTGCCACGCACACACCTGCGCGAATATATCTGCAATCGCCGGTTGTATATCGCCCAACCCTTCGTTTAACCAATAAAACAAGAAAATAATCGGCAGATTAATTGATAATGAAAATAACTGTTAGTTACAGCCCTCAACTGAACCTTGACAACCTTTTCTAAAATTACAAAATAAAAAATATTAAGATTTAAACTTTTGTGTTAGTATTAACACATGCTGAAGGTTTAGCATATATTGTCTTGTCCATATAATTGATTATTTCATTGTTTTGTGGAATTATAACATCTGTAGTGTTATCTTTGTATCTTTGTATTTTGTCCACAGCTGAAAGAGCGGAAGAAACCAATCTTTGTGTCTGAAAAGAAGGGATGCCACCTGTGCCACAACACCTTCAGTGAGCCTGATGTAGTGTGTCTGCCAGGTGGAGTGCCTGTCCACACTCACTGTGTCGCCCAGAGAGTAAGAGACTCTCCCACAAAGAGACGGTTAACAAATAGCAGTAACCATACGTGAGACTTGACCCTTCAAACTACCACGTGATCTGTGATCAGAGACGCCAAACTTAAGCAGGACATGCCGAGGACTGTGGGGATAACAATAAGCACAGAACACCCGTTGCCGTAGCAGAAGCTGCTGTGGAGTTGATGAGAGACGCAAAGAAAGCCGTTTGAGTGTGTATGAATGTGAGAGTGCAAGGGAGGGACAGATGATTTCATCTATTTATTCCTGTGCTGCAATTACACCATTACACCTGTCAGACTGCAAGTTTTTATAGAAGTAAAAAACGACAGCCAAGTCACCCGGCCCTTTAATCCATTTAAACAGAGAATTAATTAAAGACAGGCTCCTGTGCTTATCTGTGGGTTCAGTGCTGTACCGGTCATCGTCTTTGCTTGAACAGTTTTAAACCTGAATTTGAGAAACCGCTTGCAATACAGATCACACAATATTTGAAACCTGTTGCAAATATCTCTGACGCATGCATAGTATTACCACTCTTACGGTTCTGGTCTAATCACCTAATATGGGTATTGTATTAATATTGTCCTAACTTGCACGTTGCAGTGTTGGGTTTTAATGTGAAATACTACAGAGACTCATTAGTACTTATGGAAACAGAGTCTTTTATGTCCGTCTTTTACTCTCTGAGATCTGGTCTCGCTGCTGCTTTATTTTCCCCTCAGCCAGAAGGGCAATGGATGTTTTATTCACAGTCTTTCAGTTGGTGACTTTTTCCCCACAACAATTTGATCCAAGCCCATTAGATTTTGTATGTCTTGTTATCATCTGTGGAGCAACAACAGCGTAAAACACTACATGAAATCTTAACATTACTCCACTAATCATCAATAAGTGCAACCGCGGATTCAATACTCAAACTTCATTAAGGACCAATCAGATTGACTTTCTAAAACTTGCAGAAATCAAATAGTCTTTATTGAGAATATTTCAGTAGACACATTGTGAGCAAGTGTTATGGCTCAGTTATAAGTGGCAGATATGCATCAAATCATGTGAAATCAAGCTTCATAAGTTTTTGTCTGGTTTTCACTAAATGGAATAAACCGTCATCGATCCATTCTGTTTGTTTTGCCGGGGTGCATACAGTGATATAGATGTAGTTCCTTTGAATCCTGCTTCACAAAACAAATGTCAGTCCCAGTCCAAATGTGCTGGTGGCAAACTGAAATAATATTTAAGAGGGCCATGTAAAGATTTTTTTTCTTCAGTAGGGGCATGGAGGTAATTTGTTCCAAACATGTAAATGAACAGTTTTCATAAGAATGTTGCAAGAATACAGTGAGGTAATTGTAATTCATCTGTTATTGCTATCTGTGGTTAATTCAGTTATTTTTTCAGAGCTTACGTATTGTGATGCAAAACATAGTGTCCATTTTTATTTAAGCTGTAAAAAAGTATTTGACCACAAGATGGCAGTAATGTGTAAAAGGAACAAATGAAATGAACCACAGGTGGAACATTATGGAAATTAACTTAACCGTTGTTCTACTAAATGCCCTGAAACCTCCAGATTAAGTGACTGATGTGGACAAGGATGAGTTTCTTTCCTAATGAAACTAATGAACGACTGTCAAAGAAAACGGTCATCTCATAATGCGAGATATTGAACTGCACACAACCTCCTTTTTTAATGTTTGGAAAGTGTGAGAAAACAAAACGTATATCATCCACGGCTTTCATGGCCCAAGAACAACATGTGGCTTGATACATCTCGGCGTTCATAACTGCCTCCCTCAGAGTGCTGGAGTTGTGGCTTTAACCTTTCCATCATGACACCCCTCTCAAAAATGGAAAGAAACTAAAGTCAGACATATTCTATCACAATGAAGCCCTAAAATTCATTACAGGTTTGTCATCACAGAACACCGCTTTGTCCTTTAGAGCTCTCCAAACGTCGTGTATGTGACAGATAACAATAAAGTGCAGCTTGGACCTCATAAATGTTCCTCCCAGATGGATGTAAGTAATGGCAGGTGCACAACGTGTTTTGCGTAGCTAAATTGTGTGAACAGTCAAAATCAGGGACATATTCCTAAATGTCTGCTGGAGGCGATGCTTTGCTAAAAAGTGGTTTATGTCAAACTATTTCACTTTGAAGAATTGTGTTATCCAAGGTGGCAGAAGACGCATGAATTTCATAACAGAGGAATGAGAGAAAACCCTGATGAAAACTAAACAGCTGCTAAATACAGAATACACTCTTTATATAGCTAGAGCATTGTGTACCTCCATATTTTCTTTTTCATATCTGACACTTGTCTGTCGTCCTAGAGATGTGCCACTGTCTGTCTCATTGAAGATGCCCAACCAGATTTAATGTTGTAAAAACAAAAACTTTTTTGATGGTCGTGATGATGTGAAAATGAATCCTTACCCTTTACACACTACAAACTCTGTACAAGATGTTCATCCAAACTAGATCTGAAAAAGAGAAGATCAGACAGTATTCCCAAAGTCAAGCCTCCATGCACTATAATTTAAGTGTTTGCCAGTTTCTGAACAGAAACAAAAACCAAAAGAACAAAGTGTTTCTCCTCGTCTGTTTATTTTTCTCTCATTTACAGTCGTCCGACCTTCTTAAACACATCACTGTCGTGGGTTTTGCTCATTTCTCTGGTGCCTGTGCTGTTGATGCTAGCCTTCTGTAATTTTGCAACCCATTTCTGTAGGGAACTTTTTGCAAACATGGGACTATTTTTCTAACCTGGAGATCTGAATATTGTAGATACTGTAGGCTTGACTCACTTTCCATGACAGAAATTCACAGCTTATGCACAGCATCTTTCTGTCTGAACAGTTTAAGTGTAGTTTGCTTAAAAGGCCTCTTAACCATGACTTCAAATAATAAAAAAAAATACAATACAGTTGTGTGGGAAAAAATCCTATTGTATTTTATAAATATATGTATACTGGTGTGTATATACAGCATTTGTACTTGTTTGTTGCTTTCTAAATCAATGCCAATGTGGATGGGGTGTACAAACTGTAAATCCGTCCCATTTTAATAAACACAAAACTACATCAACTCATTGAGTCTCAGTTTCACACCTTAAAGTAATTCCCATGAGTGTTTTGGCAAGATTATTGTTAGACTGAATGTTGTGTTTTCTTTTGACAATGAAGGTCCTGCCTGTGGGCTTAATTGTGATGACAACAAAGTCATTAACGAGGGAATAATGAAGAGGTTGTTTAATTAGCTTTGGTTTTTCCTTTCCTTTCCTTCTCAGTGTGGATCAAAGTAAAATGGTAGATTTTTGTGCAAAAACACCATGTCTGACATACTGAATCTCATAATTGCAGTGGCTGCAGGCTTGTTGAGGTGGCGGGGCTGACTCCTAACCCATCCCTGCAAGTAAAAATCGAATGTAAAAAAAACTAATACTCATTTAATAGTTCACACAGCTTCAGTTGAACCCTTGTGGTGTGTTTGTGTTATGGTTTCATTGCTTTTATTGAACCACCTTCAAAGACTTCTGTCCTTCAAAGTTTAGCCAAGTTACTGCTTTGAAACCATTTAAAATATTTAACCACATTTATATTAGAGGGACAGAGTTTACTCTGCTTAAAAGGCTAATGTTGCCTCACACAGAATATAAACTTACAGTTCAGTTAGATCAAACTATAAAACTGACCAAATTAGCTAATATGTACACAATGTAGTTTTCAAGTAATAAACTTAATTGATCTCTAAAGGTCATAGTTTACCCACTTGATTTAAAATGGATAAATGAGATACTTCCAAACAGGGTAATTTCCAGGGATTGAGGAGGCATTCAGATCTTTTACTCAAATAAAAGTAACAATACTGCAATACAAAAATACTCCATTACAATTAAAGGTCCTGCATTAAAAATGTCACTTAAGTAAAAGTAAGTACTATTTCCAAAAAGTTCTTTAAAGTATCAAAAGTAAAAGTACTCATAATTCAGAAAAATGGCCCCTGTTAATGTTACACTATAGATTATATGATTATTATTACCGCATTTTAATGTTGTAGATAGTTCCTTCAGGGTAGTTTAATATACAACAGAGCATCATCAGACCTGGGGGGATGTAGGCTGGACTGGACCAAAAATGTATAAAAGTACATGTTCATGTATTTTGTTTTCTGACCATTCACAACTCCTGAAACCTGAAACCTGAAAAAGCATTGATCAGTGTGCTTAGACGACCTCAAGACTAGGCTGACTGAGAAAGATTCAGTAGGTTGTGTGAATGCAAGAAAAAAAATTGATATGGATCTGTCACCATGTACTGTACATGTACATTACAATCCTTTTCTTCCACATGTTGTAATCCAATTAATTTGAAGAATCTATGAAAAATAGAGAATAAATGGACAACAAAAAATACTGTTGTGTAAGAGAAATAATTTAATGTTCCAATTAAAAAGACAATTACATTGAAAAGGAGGTTCCTGGTTTGATGTGGCTTTAGGGAGAAAACAACTCGAGATTTCAAAGTTGGTTAAGATGTGGAGGAAAAACAAAATCTCACTTGGGGCCCTAAAGAAGCTAAATCTGGCCAAGATCATTTGAATATGTAAGAAAATTACAGTTAATGGCTAAAGCACAGTTTGGGGATGTAATTTAAAACAACATTATGTGATTAGATAATTGCTCATCAAAGTTTCTATGCCTCTATTAAATTACGTATGGTCTGGTCTGTTTGTTTCCTTCATTTTTGGGGCAAAATAAAATAAAGTTAAATTAAACCAAATGTTCACTCTTTTTGGCATTGTAGCATACAATGTATCTTTTGGAGTAAATCTAATTTTGTGTGATCTGTAATTGATCTGTTGTTTTTCTTATAATATAACCATTAGACTGCCCTCCTACCTTACTAAATCTGAAAATATCTCCATTAATACGACAGCCAGAAAGACTGCATCTGTTATTGCATGAACTATCTGTGTATATTCCATGTTTGTTATAATAATACTATAATATGATAGTCCTTTTTCTAATAATTGAATTAATTATATTGTCTGTAATGAAAAATAATGTCGTTAGTCGGAGCTGAGATTTAAATGAAGCGTGATGACTCCCCCTGTCGGCGGTTCAGTGTAACTGCGGGCCGACCGGCCCACTGACTGTTCGACGCAGCAGCGCAGACGCCATCTTTATTTGACAGGCAAACTACTGAGGCGGAGTTGTGGAGCGGAACTAGGTCAGGCGCTCGGAAAACGAAAACACTTCATAAAACTTGCTTCATAAGCTTTTTGTCGGTGTTTGCTAACCTCCCGACACATCGTGCTGTCCTATGGTCCAATGTGTTTGATCGGTCGGCCAGCTCGAACCCAGTTTTCTTGTGTCGGTCCCGGTTGACGTTGAGTGATTTTCTGATAAACAGCCGACGGAGGTGAAAGCCAGGTAAGAGGAGGACGGGGTTGATAACTGCTGAGAACCTAATTAGATTGAATGTTTTGCTTCACTATTTTCCAAATGTGATTTTATATTAACTACAACTTCTTTGCTAAGTAGTTAGCAAGAGGCAACGCTTGGTTCGGCTAAGCTAACTCTTGGTTAGCTTGACGTGCTTGTGTTGCAAACTAACCATCCGTGTTGTGTTGTAAACGTCGCGCTATTTATGTGCAGAAATGTGCAACTAAATGCAGTTTTTACGGGCAGAAGACAACTTTTAGCTTGTGAACTGTACATCAGGCTGCTCAGACGGTTGTGTAGGTTGAGGCAGAGGGAGGCGTGTCCTCCTTTACAACGTTGTCACTCAGGTGAGCAGAGACAGTGGAAACACTAAAAACGCATCCGGTTTTTGACACCTTTGCACAGCTTTGCAGTTGAATCACGTGTGTCAGGTAGATCTGGGCAATACACAGAAAATAAACACCATAATAATCAGAGGACCAACTTCCAAATTTTATCACAGTATCTTTTATTACATGCAGGATAATGAGAAATCAACTAGGAACCTTCATTTTCAGCATGCAAATAAACATAAACTGCACCATATCAGCATCCTATTAATACCACTAATGCTGATATAAAAGACCAGAAAACTCAAATTCATAACATATTCAACCAGTATTGATGTTGCTTTTTAAAAAGGAGGCAATATGAATGAAATCTGTAATGGTATATGAAATGTCATATTGTGACACTGATATATATTGTGATAAAGCAAATGTTCTGTAAAGTCAGTTAAGAAACAGGTAATGGATTAAATAACTAGACAGGAATGTTTGTTTATGGCTAATCCAATTAATTAAATAACAATGCCCTAATGCAACTAGAGATAATGAAGTTATAGATACCTTGGTATCAACTGCAATATAGCTATATAAATTATACGGCAAAATGTTGTCATATATCGTCATATTGCCCAACCCTAGTCAGCAGATACTTTCAGTATTGTATTGATCTATTCTTATGTCTACTGCTGTTATTTAGATTTGTCATTTTCATGGTCCTTTCTNNTTTTTTGGACCTCTTTGTTGCCTCAAGATCGGCTTGTCTGATTTTGTTTTGAACCTGCATTTGTGGAAAAAACTCTCATGCATCTAAGAGTCAGTGTTTGCCCGTATTGGAAGGGAAGATATCAGATATTAGTGTTTAGCTTAAAAAAAAAAGAAAATATTGGTGCATCCGAGTCACTGTTTCAGTCATCATTGTGGAAGAAATCTGACTTGTTAATACTAAAGTACTATATGTTTGATAAATTCTTAATATAATTGTATTGTACAGCCTGACAGGTAGGGTAGGTTTTCATGTGGCAACTCTGTAGTGCTGAATTGAAATGAATTGAGAGATAATGAATAGATTAGCTGATAATGAAAATAATTTCAGCCCCACAACCATATATCATTTCACAGATGTATATTCAACATGTGTCAGCATGCATCAGCCTACCAGACATGGACTGCAAGCTTGTTGATAACAGGATGAATGGGATAATATATTTAGTCTGCCAAGCATGTCAGGTCTGGTGATGAAGGGGCCCGGGACAAATGCTAATCAAGAGTTCCTTTCCCCATCAAGTTAACTCAGCCCAACCATCTGGATTTTGTTTACCCAGGATGAAACGAGGTCTGCAAGGGAATGAGCAGGAGGACGGAGGTGGTACCAGCGGTGGGTCTCAGGAGACTCTTAAACGGTCCCGCAAGCAGAGGAGGGAGAAAGATTTGGAGGAGGAGGAGGAGGAGGAGGGAGCCCGCTGGGAGTGTCTGCCACAGGAGATCCTGCTCCACATCTTCCAGTACCTGCCTTTGCTGGATCGGGCTTATGCTTCTCAGGTACCCATGTAATAATGAACCATTGGTCGCTGCACAAGAAGCAGTGCTTGTTGTGGCTAACCAGCAACTTTTACCTCATCCTTAAAGGCTTAACGAGTAGGATTTGTGAGTTGCAGTTTGTAAATGCAGCATTCAAAGTTGACCCCTCCTCCCCGGCTCAAAGCGCACACGCTTCTGGTGGTCCCATGTGGTTACGATCTGGCAACTGGTCGCTACGTTTTTATAGAGTCCACCTCACACCCTGCGCGCTGTTATTGGCTGGGGGCTACACACCACTGCCCAAAGGTTGACGCCCAGAAGAGTCCCAAGCACAGCAAAATAAGAAAATCCAGGCAGAGAGCAGGGTCTCTGCAGATACAGACACCGCCACACACGTCTAGTAGGGCATAAATGATGATTGAGAGGGATTATTTTAGTCTATACATTGTTTTTAGGAAAATCCTACTTGTTATACCTTTAATGGTCAGATGGTGGCTTGTAAGAGCTCACTAATCATAACTGTTAGATAAGGTGGCTCCCAGCCTTGATGTAGGACTGTTATACGTCATTTCCTTTTTACTCATCTTATTTAAGACCACAGTGTTTATTCTGGTCTGCATGAAATAATATGGCAAGCTGCAAATTAAAATGACTTCTTTTTTTTTAAATTATTGCTGCAATATGGCTTTAGTCCATAGTCAGTTGGGCTCTTAACAATGAACCAGGGTGGAATAAAGGCACAACCATACACTCCTACCTGGTGTTTTTCTGTTCCAACCAGTACTCTTGACATTTGTGTCAGGGTGAAGGCCACTTGCCTCAGGGTGAATGAATGATAAATGACTGTTCTCTCCTGTGAGTCATATTTTGTCGGCTTGCCTTGGGACTGAAGAAGTGTTTATTGTCCCTCATGTGGGAAATAAGGCCTATTGTCAGTGTAAAGTCAGTGTGAGAGCTGCGTTAAAGATTTTTGACATTCACAGGTTACGAAAAACTTTAATCGTCTTTTGTTAAGTCAGTTTTGAATATCTAAGTTATGCTTCTTAAGCTTAACCAAATGTGGAATATTTCTGAGAGAGATAGATCACTTGAGTCAGATTTTTAATTTTACTGGTGTCCCCACAGGTGTGCCGGGGCTGGAACCAGGCTTTTCACATGCCAGAGCTGTGGCGCTGTTTTGAGTTCGAGTTGAACCAGCCGGCCAGCTCCTACCTGAAGGCCACACACCCAGACCTCATCAAACAGATCATCAAAAGACACTCCAACCACCTGCAGTACGTCAGCTTCAAGGTATGTACTGACTTTGTGGTTAAAGTGATGAAGAGAAGTGTGTTGTGAAGGGTTCGAGTTAAAGTGTCACTGGGTTTTTCATTTTCTCTCTCTGTGCTTCTCAGGTGGACAGCAGCAGAGAGTCTGCAGAGGCAGCGTGCGACATCCTCTCTCAGCTCGTGAATTGCTCTTTGAAGACATTGGGCCTCATCTCCACAGCCAGGCCCAGCTTCATGGAGCTGCCCAAGGTAAAACTTAAGATAATTATTTCTGTTATTATCTTTATCTGCAGGCAAAGCTTAGACACTGCATTGTCTTGACAGTCACCTGGTGCCACAAGTTTTAGATTACTGTTAACAATTGTAGCCTTACAACATTTTCTTTATTGTGGTTGCCTGTGTGAAGGTCTATAATTTAAGATCTCTTAAGTTGTCAGCTAAAAACATTGCAGTCACGCTATTTTCTAGGACAGTTAAGACAAAGACAATAAAAGCCAAATCCTACTGGTATGGCAGCACATTTGCATGTTTGTTTTTTAATTGATCTATATAATCTAAAGGTACACTGTGGAGAGAACTAGATGGCAGTCGCTAGCTATGTCTGCATGTCAAACTGCTTGACGTCTTGGTGAATAAAACCAGCATTTAGGGCTACTGTGTTTACTAAAGAAAGGGGGTGACTAAATGTTTCCCTCTGTTCAACAGTCTCACTTCATCTCAGCGCTGACGGTGGTTTTTGTCAACTCCAAATCCCTGTCCTCCCTGAAGATCGATGACACACCTGTGGATGACCCCTCCCTTAAAGTCCTGGTGGCCAATAACAGCGACACCCTCAAACTGCTGAAAATGAGCAGCTGCCCTCATGTTTCACCTGCAGGTACTGACAAATAGAAGGAATGATAGATGACTGAATTTGATTCATCACGAACAATTATAGCTGACAACGCAGAGTTGGTTGCAAACCTTTTGTACATCTCTGGAACATCGGTTTCCCTCTGTGATGTTTTTAGCTGCTGGTCAGCAGTTAAGGAGGTAATTGGGCAGAAGTGATGGAAGACATGAATGTAGATGGGAGGGGACATTAATATTGAAATATAGATATTTTAGGGTTTTCATTAAGATGTAATAATAGACCACTTAAATAAATCACTCTCCCTAAATGTTAGAATAAAAACAAAAATCAACTACAAGTCTAAAAGCTATGGGGAGAAAGAGCTGAACTTACTTTTCTCTCTATCCCAGGCATCCTGTGTGTGGCAGATCAGTGCCACGGCCTGAGAGAACTGGCTCTCAACTACCATTTGCTGAGTGATGAACTTCTCATCGCTCTCTCCTCGGAGAAGCACGTTCACCTTGAGCACCTTCGCATCGATGTGATTAGCGAGAATCCTGGCCAGCAGTTCCACACCATCAAGAAGAGCAGCTGGGACGCCATGGTGCGCCACTCTCCTAAATTTAATCTGGTCATGTACTTCTTCCTCTATGAAGACGAGTTCGGGCCTTTCTTCCGCGATGAAATCCCCGTCACGCATCTGTACTTTGGCCGCTCTGTCAGTAAAGACGTGCTGGGCCGCGTTGGGCTCACCTGCCCACGTCTGGTCGAGTTGGTGGTGTGCGCTAACGGGCTGCGGCCGCTGGATGAAGAGCTGATCCGCATTGCCCAGCGCTGCACGCAGCTGTCTGCCATCGGCTTGGGAGAGTGCGAAGTGTCCTGCAGCGCCTTCGTGGAGTTTGTCAAGATGTGTGGAGACAGACTGACACAGCTATCCATCATGGAGGAGGTACTGGTTCCAGATCACCGCTATGGGCTGGATGATATCCACTGGGAGGTGTCAAAGCATTTGGGTCGCGTCTGGTTCCCGGACATGATGCCTACCTGGTAGAGCTCCGCGAAAAGATTTAAGTTGCGTCCAGGTTTTTGTGAGTGTATGAGTATATGCACGTGTGTCGCTTGGAGACACCCCTCATCTTTCTGATCTTTCTCGAAACGTGTAACATTGATTCCAACTCTGCCATGCCGTTCCATGTATACAATTTTTCTATTTATATGTATATTTATATCTAAATTTATTTCACTTGTTGTCACTCATAACATTTAGCACCTTGTTTTCTGGGCCCTCTCTTAAGGACCGACACCCTGCAGGGTGGTTAGGTGTAATTTTTTGGGAGTATTCAGAGGTAGCCCTTTTCCATGGGGATTAACAGGAATGAATGTGGGGGTTATTTCATGTACACAGCTTTTTAATTTCAGTAAAGTAACTTTACATACAGATACATTCAACAGGTTGTCATCACCACTTTGAGGTGTTTAGATAGACAGTCCTCACGTGTGATGGAAAAATGCACAGTACATGTACATGCATTAGATTGGGATGATCACCATTATAAGCCAATATGTTTTGTTGATATTCAGTTAAATTCCTGTCCTCAACTGTCATGGAAGGTTTCTGAATTGAAGCTTGTTATAGACTGGGTGGTTGATCACCAGACTATGGTCAGGTAGGCCATAGCACATAAGGATTACATGCTGAATATATATATATAATATAATAATATATATATATATATAATATATAATATATATCTATATCTTTATATGGTTTTGGTCTCTGTATGTCATCTGCTCTTGCCTCCTGTCATCGTGTCTCTATTTGATGTCGCTGAATGTGTTTCTTCGTCACTGCATCTCATTTAGAAACACAGAACTGTCTCTTTCTCTGTCCTTCTGACTTGATATGGACAAAGCTAAAGACAGTTCTATCTCCCTTTTTCTAAGGACAGCTATTTGTGAAGGTGATGCTCTTAATTTACTTTGGCCATAATCATCTTAGTCTGTATATACTGTGTATACATATATATAAATATATATATATATGTATATATATATATATAAAAGAGTGATGTTTGAACATATTTTTGTGTAATGTACAGTAGCCATGTTTCTATTGTAATTGTAAATATCAAAGTGTTATATTGCAAAACCATTGGGTGGGAGAAAATTGTGGGCATCATATATCTGTACATTCACTGAATCCTACTGATGCACTTTTACTCTGATGAAGGACCTAAGTTTAGCAAGAAGGACATGAAATTAACCGATTTTGCAGAGAAACGATGATAAATTCTGGCAGTGGTCAGTAAATCTGTAATTCTGAGTCACCCTTGGTAGTTAGCTTGATTTTTAGAGTTATTTTCTAATATCTTACAAACATTTTAGGTAGAAATTAAATTGGCAGGTGGAATTGTTTAATTATTAACACAACCATTTGGCACAACCATTCACCATGCTAATAGTCAATAGTTCACCTAAGAAATACATAATCTGGTTTAGCATTTGTCTTTTAGTGGCTTAAGGTCTTTTAATACATGAACGAAATGTAAGTTATTAATGTTTACTGATGCTGTTAAAAGTTTCACATAACAATTATGATCAGTTGACAGTCACAAAATACATATTTCCTATCTTCAAGACAAACAGTTTTTCTGTATGTGAATTTAGTTCAAATTTACATGGTAACACAATTAAGAATTGAGGATTTAAATACTAGTACAGGGCTGCACAATTATGACCAGTGCTTTTTACAATAAGTCTAGAAACATTTGGCTGGCCTACAACAAGGACAATTTTTACAACTTAATTTGATGGTGGTCCTTAATGTCTTCATGCAACAGATCAATATGATCTAGGACAAAATATAAAGTGCCACATCATCCTGAAACTCCAGTGCTTACTTGGATGTGGCAACTGTTCTAATGTAATTGATAAAAGTATGAAAATTCTGATCTCAATGAAGTAATTGTGCAGCCCTGAAGACGGGACAGTGTGGCAGCTGAATGTTAATGTAACTGAATGTTTATCTGAATGTGTAAGAATGAAATATTTATGTCTCACTATTTTTTTGTTGCAAAAGAGTGAAAGAATAATAGTTGGAAGATGTTTAAGGTGGACTTATCAAGAATGTTGTTGCCTGTGTTGAAAGATAACACGCCTGGACTGTGCAATGAAAGAGACCCGTAAATCAGTATGTTCAGTTTAAATGGATGATTGTTTTACAGGGTAGCTTTTGGGTATTTTGTTTGTAAATGTTTTTTGAAAAAAAAAATCTACTTCACATTAATATTTCTTCAGTTGTTGCCCTCTAATAGGGAGCCATCATGTCTTAATTTTATGTTTTCTGGCCTGGCAATGGACTTTATCCTTTACTGACTTACAGTACATGTTATTGTGTATTTATAAAACCACACCATCTGCTGGTTAATATTAACTGTATTTGTATTCAGTGCTTATAGATGATTATTGTAATATTGAAGGATAGGCCGAGGAAGGGCTGCAGTTTTTTATAGAGTATACAGTGACAGTGTGTTTTTTGTATTTTAGCATCTTTTAAGCAAGGCTGCATTGTACTGAGACAATTTATTGAATGGTAACCTCCTGTACTTTTCCCAAAGATATGTAATATTTGAGTCAAGTTCATAGTCACATTAAAAATGCTGGTTTGAATATGCAATCTATGACTGAACTATAAAGGCAACACTGTTGCTTTAATTAGCTTGTGGTGTTTTTTCTTTTAGCTTGTGTTGCAGTTATCTTGTTTCAATACAGTACAGGTCTGAAGAGAGCTGAGCTGAGCTGAGCTCGACCTGTGTTCTAAGATGCTCCACAAAGTTTAATAATACATTCGGTAAAACAGTCACAAACTATTCTTGGGAGTGGAAACCATCAAATGACTCATCAGAAATGAATTATGTGTACACACCCTCGGTATTTTGGTCCACACCAAACCATAATGAATTTAGATCAGTGTGTTTGTACAAGAGAAGCATGCCTCATGCCAAAACAAGAGACTCTCATTCAATCATTAAGACTATTACTATTCTACAGCCATGCTAACAGCTCTGTGAGGGTGTGCTTTGAGCTCAACGCTACCGCTAGCATGCTAACATTTAATTTGCTAATTAGCATTAAACACAAAGTACAGCCAAGCCGGAGGGGAATGTCATTAGTTTTATTAGGTTATAAACCAAAGTACTGGACAAATTAAAATTTTGACCTGATGATGGCACTGGAGGAAAAGAATGTATGAATGAATGATGCATCTAATATTTGTTGAGATATTTCACTCAAAACCGCACATCCACCTCATGGTGACAGTAGAGGAAAAGTCAGGGGATAATCAAAGTCAGTAGACCATGAATACAGTCATTGTGGAGATACTTCAGTCTGGACCAACAACATTTAAATTTCCTACAATCAGGGTAACTTACAGGCCAGGCTTTTAAAACATAAAGCCCTAATATCATCAGGACTTTGGGCAAACCAACTGACTCAGACTTTCTGTAGCTGTCAGCTTGAAAGCACACAGAGACTAAATCAATCAGCTAAGTTGGTATAAATAAACCAGAAATGAACAAATCAACAACAGAGCCCCCTTTCAATTGGACCTGACAAGGAAAACATTACTGTCTGAAACAATGAGTATGATTACATAAGCACAATGGTTTGAGTCTTATTCGGGATACAGAGTTGGAACAGGAGAAACCTTGTTATTCATTCTCACATGGCGAGAGCTGTGAAGTTACCCAAGATAACTACAGTGTGTTTCACATGTCTATATCATGAGAAATTAGAATCAGACAAGGATTAGGATTTTGGACAAAATTAGACAAAAAAAATGAACTCAAGGTTAATTTAAAAACATCTCACAGTCTTCATCGTCACGAGACCCAAGTATGGCACTTTTATGTGTGGATAAAAGGTGCTGTGCATCCTCATAGTAAGCTTGCATAATATATTTTTTTTCCATGGTCAAGTTCAATCTTCCACGTTCAATTCAGGGAATGCTTTATGTATATGAAAACTAAGTGTGGGCGTACAGAACTATAAACGCTTGATAAATAAGTGATTTTCATATGTTTGAATTAGTGTCAAAGTGCAGTTTCATTTGAGCTTGTTTTATGACGGGTTATAAAGCCTACTCACATCATTGAGAGTGATGTTGCTTTTCTGGAAAGTTGACTTGTGCTGGATCCAACAAAAAAAGCAGAAATGTAATGTTTTTCTTTACATCCTTTATTCTTCAATAATGCTTTTATAGCCCTCTATCCTCGATCTAAGAGCTCTTATCCTTCATGGGTAACAGAGAACATTTTATGGGTCAAACCCTGCAAAATATCCTGTGTCTAATGTGCAGATGCTATTTGTTCACAGTGAAAAATAGGCTAAATATAACTCATGTTACTAAGTAGAAAATATACCACTACATAGGCTATACGGTGAATCAACTCATTTTAATTTTACCATGTAAAGGTTGGATTGTTAGATTAAGCTTCAAACATCCCTGTGAGGAAATTGGATCACTACAGAGAAAAGGAAGAGAATGTAATATAATACAAGTAAATACTATTTATACTGCACTTACCTCCAAGCAGAGTGCTTTCCAAGAAGGTACATAAACAACAGTAAACATGAGGACATAAAAACAGGCACAAGCAAGACAGGATGCATTCAAATAATAGCTCCATTAAGCGAAATCAGATAAAAAATATAATTTGAGTGCTGTCTCCTGTTCCACCCACAGCTAATTAAAATTTTAAGTCTAAGGATTTAAAAGGACAATAAGTGATATTTCTTAAACAGGAAACTTGCTGGTAGAGTACTTCAGGTATGAACCAAGAGCTGATGAAGGCAGATTGCTGGTGTTACTCAAATCCACATTATTCCTTCACTATTCCAGACACAGTTTTAGAGATTTTGTCAAAATAGTCATTCACTTGTTTTAAAAACGCTTTATATTTGTGTGTTAATTTGGAGTGAGCTGTCAAGCAGCGCTGAAATCATGAGCCGTGCTGCAGGAACATCACACCCGAAAGTCAAGANNGACATCTCCCTGTACTTGATATTGGATTTAATTACTTCACTAGAGGCTTCTCAGGGCAGAGGGTGTGAAGAACCTGCTTGTTTGACATCTCCCTGAATGTCATTTTATATACCTGTTAGTTTGACCGTTTTTGATTGTTTTAAGTGTTTAAAGTTTAGTGACCTCAGTGAACTCCCTTCACAGCTCAGTGCTCCTCCTGTGTGGGTGTGCAGGGCCTCTAACTTAACAGCAACAATATTAACATTAATTAAAAGTGTTTTTAAGCTGTGTTTAACTGACTGACACACACACCCTATATGAAAATCTGATATATGGCCATACATAAACATAATGAGTTGTATATGTTTACATATATGGACATCTATTTTAATCAAATATCTGTTTTTCACAATTATTAAAAACTCTACAAAACATTTGTTTTGTACATATTCATAAACTATACCCATATATTATATGATAACTATGTAGCCCACAGGGCAGGGATAATGGAGCATCAGCTGGCCTCATCAAGAAGGCCCGGGACCCCCACTGACACTAACTCTATATCCACCTCCCCCACTACACGTTACATTAACGTACACACCTGACCCAATGCGTTACATTAACGCACATCTTTTGGACTTATCTTTGCACATNTTTATATTTGTGTGTTAATTTGGAGTGAGCTGTCAAGCAGCGCTGAAATCATGAGCCGTGCTGCAGGAACATCACACCCGAAAGTCAAGAAATAAATCATGGACACTTTGAAGGATATAATGTGAATTTGGTAGCTTTGTCAACGAAAGCTAGTGTTTGAGATGCTGCGTGGAAAAGAGGCATGGTAACACAGTAACACAGTTTCATTTATATCCCCAACACAGGTGTAGACTGTGATGGCTTATAGTGTACAGTCCATGCTTGACTGACATCTCCCTGTACTTGATATTGGATTTAATTACTTCACTAGAGGCTTCTCAGGGCAGAGGGTGTGAAGAACCTGCTTGTTTGACATCNGCAAATATTCTTTATTGTTCAACTCCTATATAAATCTGTACAGTTCTTTCATTTAAATAAGCCATATTGTACATATTGTCTATGTCTATAACTTTATATTATTTTATTTGATAATATCTTGTTATGTTTTTATTGTCTATTTTATATATTTAAGCTATGCTTCTGACTCGCAGTACTTGCTGTCACCTTTTCCCTTCTTATATTTTTTCTACTTACTATGTTTATATGTCATGCACCAATATATCAAGTCAAATTCCTTGTATGTGCAAACCTACTTGGCAATAAATTTGATTCTGATTCTGATTCAGAGGCAGTTTGTTTTGCAAAATATTTGAAAATTAAATTATATTATTATCTAAGATCTGTTTTCTTTTATTAGAAAATTGCAGTGTTTCAATAAAAAGAAAGGACTAAAAAGATGTCTTCTTTATTTAATACAAAGTATAAGACCATATAATGCAGTTTTAAATGCACATATTGGACATTTACATATATTGTGATATTTGCCTCTTAATAGTAAAAAAGTCCTGGTTTTAAATTATCAGCAGGCTGAGTGAATTAATGTCTAATTAATATAAGGAACATTCATATCACTTATATCACATTTTAAATGTGGTTGCCTATATATAGCCTACAGTACGTGCGTGTGACTTTGTTTTGGATATTGGTAAGAGACATCCAGTACATTTAAATATACACTATTTATGTATTTTCCATATATGTCCTTATATCAGATTTTTGTATGGGACTGTCCCGCCTGTAATCCAGTATGATGAGGCTCTTTACAATCCAGACCAACCAAGGACAGGCTGCTGTGGCAGATTTAGAAAGCTCCATGGACACTCCCCAAGTAGGTGGCCTGAAGCCGCTGCCAACTCAGCCACGGTGCGGCTCCGCTGGGAGGGGACGACACGGCGCAAGACGGGTCTCTGCTTTCCCCTGAAAACTTTGGCAACTCAGCGAAAGGAATTAGCTCACAAATTTATATCAAGTCATCAGCTGCGTTTTGTAAACCTGCCTTGCTAAGAGGTGATGCTGGCGGTGGCTGGAATGACGGGCAGGTGAGAGTTTTCATCAGCTTGGGTAGCAAACGTAACACAACCACTAACTTCAGCTAGCAAGCTAAAGCTAACATTATTTTAAATGGCCAACGTAACGTTAACCACTGGGGTAAAGTTAGCTAACCCCCCTTTTTAAGCCACCAGCAAACATGTTATTATCAATACATATTTTGGTCCAGGGAGACAGTTTATATGTTGGTTCACAGTCGATATGTTATTGCTACTTGACCACCGTTAGCGAAATAACATTTGTGTTCTTATCCACACTGGAGCTAGCTGTAAGGTTAGCATGCTAGTTAGCTACAGAGCGAGTGGCTAGTCCAAGTAACTAACTCGCGAAATTTCCTTTTTAATTCTCAGCATTATGCGAATTATTACCACTCACCGCTCCTGAACCTAAATGTCCTTTATGAGCCTTCAGGTATGATCAGTGGTGGAAAATACATTTACTCAAGTAACTTACTGTACTTAGGTACAATTTTGAGGTACTTGTACTTTACTTGAGTATTTCCACTTCATTCTACTTTACTGTATGCATCTACTTCACTACATTTCAGAGGCAAATATTGTACTATTCACTCCATTACATTTATTTGATTTGACACATTAATTCATAAATAATTATAATTCAATAATATAATAAACATTATTCTGAAATGGGCCATTTTGCGTAATGAGTGCTTTTACTGTTGGTACTTTTAAGTATATTTTGATGCGAATACTTTTGTTACTTAAATAAAATTTTAATGCAGGACTTTAACTTGCAACAGAGTATTTCTACGCTGTGGTCTTACTACTTTTACTTAAGTAAAAGATCTGAGTACTTTTTCCACCGCTGATCATGATCGATTTGAAGTTGGTTAGAGACAGCAACTAATACTGGGAAACTGTGGTAAACTAATGTTAAAGCTGTTAAAATTAGGTAAACTAAAATAACAGTAGCTAACCCATTCATACGTAATTTATGTTCCACAAGAAGCATCAGTCAGAATTGGCCTTGCACTTTACGGACTACTGACAGAAACTTGTGGGTTGTTGCGTAGTATTGAACTTTATATTGATAAAATGATATCTGAGTCTGGTTCTTAGTCAGTTTATCACAATCATCTGTATTGGCCAGGTATGTGTACACATACAAGGAATTTTACTCCGGTTTGTCGTCGCTCTCAATGTACATACACAGAAATAGTCATAACTTACATACAGCTTAAAACAAGGACAACAAGCTTGACAAGGTAAACATAACAGACAAGGTAAACATAAACATTAAACTACTATCTACAGATATAATTATATATAAAAAATTGTGTGTGTGTGTATATATATATATATATATAAACACTACAACAATAATAACATTTGTAGACAGTAAGACCATAGTGCAATTGTGCAGAGTGCAAAGGGTGCTGAAATAAATATGATCACTGTAAGAGGTTGCTTTATATACATGAGGCAGGTGGATTTGACAGCATAAAATTAGTATTTGTAGTGTGTGTGTGTGGGGAAGAAAGGCTGCACATCCTCTCTCAGCTAGGTTTCAGTACCTCTATTTCTTTACCAAATTAGGCGATGGCTGTGCAGTGAGTAAGAGTGTTAGTGAGTTCCCCAACTGATTCACATATTATTTACATTCTCCATGGTGACAGCTGCTGACATAAGCACACCAGTTAATGTAGGAGTTATGTGAGAAATGATAAACATCGGTCCAGCCTTGCGTCCCGGTCATTTGTCAGCCTTATATTTCACTGGGACTCTGGGGAAATAATATGTACTAATATGTATTTTCTTGTCTCACACAACAGCATTGCTAATGCCCTGGCCCATGCGGCCTGTGAGCGATGTAAGAGTGGCTTTGCTGCGACTGAGAAGATTGTCAACAGTAATGGAGAGCTGTACCATGAGCAGTGCTTTGTGTGTGCCCAGTGTTTCCAGCAGTTTCCAGAGGGACTCTTCTATGAGGTAATGCACTCAAATAGTCTCCATAATTCATTTCACAAATCAACACAATGATGAGCCATACTTTGTGCGCTGCATGTGTAGTGATGATTTGTCTGGTAGTCTTTGATATAGAGAAGGTTTTGAATGTTTCTCTAGAGTGACAGAATCTCAATCTTCTTCTCTTCACAGTTTGAAGGAAGAAAATATTGTGAACATGACTTCCAGATTCTCTTTGCCCCTTGCTGTCACCAGTGTGGTGAGTGTTATTGGGCCTCATTCATTTCTGTCCAGATCTAGTATTTTTGGGGTTGTGTGGACCCCAGAAAGACTAGCGACCACTTTGTGGAAGCAAATAATAAGTAAAGAATAAAATCTTGTATTCAGATATATTCAGACTGTGTTTAGGTCTAATTGAGATGAACTGCACTTTAAACCTAGCGCCAGAATCCATCTCAGGTGTGCCTCAAGTGGTTATTTGTGATTAGACTTGCATTTTGCCTTTTTCGGACCTAGTTTGGGATTGAACCCTTGCCATGATATAAACACATTATAATGTTGACTAAGTATTCATATAATGCTGTCACTGACACATCTATATACCAGTAGTTCCCAAACTGTCTTTGTTGGTCCCCCTTTTGCACTTAAAGACATTTCTAGATAATTTATCTGCTCAACGTTTATTTGACAGACTGCTCACAAACGTCTTCATGGTTGGCAAGCAGTTTATACCAAAGCATTCAGCCTTCACTTCACCCCCACTGACCTCCATATGTTGTTTGAGAGATCAGATCCCAGTGTGTCCCCACTGATCTTTAAGTCTATTCATACCTTTATTTAGAACTTCCCACTTGCACCCAAGATGCATTTTAATGCTATGCAAGCGTAATTTAAATACTGCTCCAATGTGTCCAGAGACAGCCATGCTCTAGTTAAATTAAACGGACAATTAAAATGCATTCAACATTAAAGTGCCACTTTGAGAACACTATAGAAAGCACTGTAGTGTATTGTAGTAACATAGGAGTCCATAATGGAGTGCTCATTAGGAACAACTGTACAGTACCCAAAAAATAGCATCTAGTCCCAACAAATATTGGAAAAGTCAAAGTTAGACTTGCCTCAAGCTGATCTCTCACTCGTGATTTCAGGGGAGTTCATCATTGGTCGTGTCATTAAGGCCATGAACAATAGTTGGCACCCTGACTGCTTCTGCTGTGACATTTGCCAGGCTGTGCTTGCGGACGTGGGGTTTGTCAAAAACGCTGGCAGGTAAGCATCCCATCTCATTACAGTCTTAATATAACACTGTGACAGCCTGTAAAGCAGGTGGTTACACACACGTCAAGCTGGTGACTCACTCACTTTTGCTTTCTAACAAATAATGGAATTTTGAGCAGCTGTGACAGAGTATTTCAAAACATCATTTGAGGCTTCAGACTCTCTTGACACCCCTACATTTTGTTCTCCTTTGTGTACTTCAGGCACCTGTGTCGCCCGTGCCATAACCGTGAGAAAGCTCGTGGCCTGGGCAAGTATATCTGCCAGAAGTGCCATGCCATCATCGAAGAGCAGCCACTGATCTTTAAGAATGACCCCTATCACCCAGACCACTTCAACTGCAACAACTGTGGGTCAGTCTTACCACTCCACCCACACTCTTAACTTTGCAGTATATTCCAGGTCCACATGATAAATGATCTATAACAGTGGGTTCAAAGCACGTGCTCCTCTCTCTTTTAATGTGTTTCAATGTTTCTCTAAACACAGGAAGGAATTGACGGCTGAAGCCAGGGAACTGAAGGGAGAGCTCTTCTGTTTGCCCTGCCACGACAAGATGGGTGTACCAATCTGTGGTGCCTGTAGGAGACCCATTGAGGGGCGTGTTGTCAATGCCATGGGCAAGCAGTGGCATGTGGAGGTTTGTGAACAATATACTCGATCAGTGTTTCCCACAGGTTGAGAATTTACTTGTGGTGGTGGGTGGCGTGTGACGGCGTGGCGTGTGACGGCTGGGTGTGAGACGCCGCAGCATGTGGCGGGCATTGTTTTGCGTCTGTAATTAACAAGTTGTTTTCTGGTTTTGGTTTAACTTCTATTCCAATTGCTGATTTGAAGACGAAAATGAGAAAAGCATGTGGGTTTCCGTTTTTTTAATTCACACAAAAAACGGAAAAAAAAAATAATGCATTGTATATTTGTTTTTCCTGTTATCAAACAAGTTGAACACAGCTTTGGACGGAGGGTACACAGGCCGTCGGATCCATGGAAAAGAGACAGTTAACTGGTTTGCAATTAAAGATTTAACATTTACTCGTGCTGATTAACGGGGCTCAGTGGAAACATCAGAAGCATCTCTAAATGCACAGTAGGGCACAGATTCTTTGCTCTGATAGTAAGTTAGTTAAAATCGCCTTAATATCGGCATAGGAAAAAACAATCGTCTACCAAATGAATCACTGCGTCACGCACGCGGCACACCTGACGCACATTGTCATGGGGGGCATGCATTATGACATGAGAATTGCGCATCTTAATTGCAAAAAATTGGACTTTGGATTTTATCTACCTGGTCGGGTCTTAAGTCTGCCTGGGTGGGCCGCCCAAGTAGAGCCTATGTATGGGAAACGCTGCTTGATACAATGTTATTTTCCTGTATTTTAGTAATGTATAGCATGTTGCTGTTTGTTGTTTTGAGGCCCAGTTTACTTGCTCTGCCTAAAGAAAGCTAGACTTTTAGGAGTTTACTTTAGGAATAATGGCCATGATTACAGTGTTCACGATTTGGTATTTGTTTGGAAAGAAGTTTTGTCAGTAGTTGGATAGCAAAGAAAACTGAAGTGTAACTCATTTAAACATCATCTTTGCTAACTTAATGTATCCAAATTTGAGAGAGAGGTACACAAAATGGGCCATTAAACACAAAAACTAATGAAATAATTAAGAATAAGTAATAAAATCTTATGGCATTAATTCATGCAGAACGTTCTCTGTTTCTGTAAAAGTTCCTCTGCACTTTGCAAGTTGGACTACAGGCTACAGGCTTCAGAAAAACTACTGACAGGTTAATAATAGTGGACAAATGTCATGCTGACCACCTTTTTAGAGTTGATATTATATGTAATGCCGCCTTCACACAGAAGCAGACTAAAAGTCTATAATGAATTTCACATTTAGTTACCATTATTTATGCACAGGAAAATGAAAGTCATTAAATAAACCACTTTAGAACCAAAACACTGTTAATGAGCTACTTTGAGGCAGTAGGAGAGATGTGAGCACTTTTAAAAAGATGATTTCTCCCGAGGCAGAGCACAGCAGATCAAGTTGTGTGTTCATCCGTCTGGAGGCTGCTGAATTTTATACTGTTCAAAAAGCTCAAAACTATCAACAGTGTATAGCAGTCAATTTAATGCTAAAGACTGTCATTAGCTGAAATTAATGTTGTACCTAACTACTTCAGGAACTTTATCTGGCGGGCACCAGTAAAGTAGAAGTATTTTAAAAACACTGTGAACACTAAAGAAATACTGCAGTGGTTTTTCCATAGCACTGGTGGGCTAAATGTGATTAAAAACAAAACCGAAACAACACTAAAGGATTACTTTAGTAATATTTCTCCATAGGTCAAGTCTATAACTTTTAAAAACATGTCTAGGTAAGTAAACATACTCATGTGATGCTACTAAAAACCCTCTCCATGTGTGTTGGCAGCTGCTCCTCTTGTCAGTTTCACATGCCTTTGTTGGGAGTTTTTCCCCCTGTCCCTCAGCAACATTTGTTTTTGTTTACAGCATTTTGTGTGTGCCAAGTGTGAGAAGCCTTTCCTCGGTCATCGGCATTATGAGAGGAAGGGGTTGGCTTACTGTGAGACTCATTATAACCAGGTAAGAAAAAAAAGAGCCAAATAAAATAATGACTTTGGAGAGCATGGCAGACATCATAATGTTAGTAAAGTGTCCAAAAAAATGAAAAAGCACCACTAACTCCTTATTGCTTCACCAAATAAACGATAAACGATGTGTGCGTTTACTGTATAAACACCCAATCTCATTGTTACTGTGTTATCAAGCTCTTCGGCGATGTGTGCTATCACTGCAACCGTGTGATTGAAGGCGATGGTGAGTATCAGTATAAAAAAGCTCATATTCAGTACAGTGTTTTTAGTCATTTGCATAAAATGTTGCTTGAAGATACAACAGTTGAATTTCCATTTTTTTCTTCTGTGATACCCTCAGTGGTGTCTGCTCTCAACAAGGCCTGGTGTGTCAGTTGTTTCTCATGCTCCACCTGCAACACAAAACTCACCCTCAAGTAAGTGATGTGGCTCATTAATAGCTTCTTCTACTAACTAATCGTGTATAATACTACCAGCTGATTGTTGTTTTCCTCTGAGTTTTCTGTAACACTCCTACTTTAACCCCTACTTTAGTCTTAACATTTGTCTTTCTGTCTTGTCTTCCTCCTGCTACAACTTTCCCCCCTTTTTCCTCCAAATTCTCCTCTTACATGCTTCACTTGCTGCATCTATGATAACTCAGAGATAAGTTTGTTGAAATTGACCTGAGGCCAGTGTGCAAGCACTGCTATGAGCACATGCCTGAGGAGCTGAAACGCCGCCTGGCCCGACGTGAGCGTGATGCCAAAGACCGCAAGAAAAAACCTGCTGTCTGTCTGTAGAGTTATTATTTTTTACAACTCACTGCTCTGTTGGTTGGTGCTATCTCTGCCTTTCTCTTTTTCTGTAGTGTTGCTTGTTTGTCAGTGTGGCGTGATGTCATTATTTCTCTTTCTATTTTCTAAAACCAATACCCTGCAATTGTTTTGTGTCAAAGGCATTTGTGCCAAACCTCAAGATACAAGTATAAATGTATATTAAATATGAGTTTGGCTTAATTGATGCTTATGAGTAGGGCTGCAACTAACAATTATTGATTAATGTGCTGACTATTTTCTTGATTAATTGTTTAGTTGTTTGGTCTACAAAATGTAAGACAACAGCAAAAATTTTTTTGAGTCCAAGGTGCCATCTTCAAGTGTCTTGTTTTGTTCAGTCAACAGTCTAAAACCCAAAGAGTCTACACGTTGAAGGAGCATGAGCAAACACATTTTTGTATGGTGGCCCTGAGAGCTCAACGCTCTGTAATTTAAGAAAACACACAACTTTACAAAAATGCTGCAAACACAGAACAACCAAATACACAAAACAGAACCAAATACAGAAACGTGCTGCAAGTCAGTGGAACTGAGTTTATAAAACAGTTTAACTCACTTAATAGAAACAAACTAATGTTGTATGTTTTTTTTAATTATTTTGATTGCATGATTCAGATTTGAATTGGTAAGCGAATAATCAGCTAGATTAACATTAAATATCAGAAATATTGTCTCAGTCATACAATCATAGCGTTTGCTCACTTTCCAACACCACTGACGGATAATGGAATTCAGTAACTTCATGAGCCACAAACCATGGCAACAGATAACGTGTCCCAGGTGTGTCTGGGCATGTTCAATGCTTTTTAGTGTCCCCTGGAAAGTTCTCGTGTTCTGTATGAGCATTTCTGTATTTGGTTGTGTTTTCTCACTTTGCCGCATGTTCACTCCATTTGCTTGTTTTCTTAAGTTGCAGTGCATTGAGCTTTCAGGGCCACCATATTTTTGTCATTTTAGCTTGAAAGTCGACTCAAACAACTAATCAATGATCAAAACAGTTGCCGATTCATTTTCTGTCTGTCGACTACTTGTTTCAGTTCTGCGTATGTAAAGCCTGATTTATACTTCTGCGTTGAATCCACGCAGAGCTTCCGTCGTAGGTATGGCATAGCCACGGTCCCTACGCAGTAGCCTACACCGTAGCCAGACATGCACGTTCCCAGAAATGTAACTACATGTCGCAGCGACGCAGACCGCAACAACTGTGATTGGTCTGCTTGGTAGCAAGCGAACCCTCTTCGCTCCACTCAGCCGCTGGGAAAAGAAGAAATGGGAAACTTCTGTTGGTCTTGAAGAGATGCAACATTTATTTATGTACGAACTGTACCCCCCGTAACGTTACATCCACTAGCTCCTGATAACTTCACCGCTAAACTTTTCTCTCCTCCGCTCGCTTCACTCGTCCGATACAGTCACACTCACTCACACCGCATTCACCGTCTCTCTCCCTCACTTGACCACACACTCACTATACACTGACTATTCTCCAAATGAGCTACTGATACTTTTACAACATGTTATTCAACATTTATTAGCTCCAACTCCAACATAATCCGCTCAGTTTCAGTCGCTGTTGTTGTTGAAGTACACGAAGAAACCGAAAGAAACTCAACACAGAGGTATAGAAACCCCTCCTCCAACTAGCGTTTTGGCGGTGTAATTGCAGAGCGACGCAGACACACCAGCGCACAAGTATAAATGCTCACAATGGCATAGGCCACGTGCGCAGGCTACGGTGTAAGCTCTGCGTAGGTTCAACGTTCAAGTATAAATCAGACTTTAAGCTTCCATCAAGACTACTTTTTTTGGTTTGAATGAGAGAAGTAATAGCGAGGGAAATGATAAAGATTAATGTGGGCTAGTGACAAGTCACATATTTAGTATTGACATGATCTTTCTTTCCTTCTTTGCAGGAACAAGTTTGTTGAGTTCGACATGAAGCCTGTTTGTAAAAAGTGTTATGAGAAGTTTCCTCTGGAGTTGAAGAAAAGGCTCAAGAAGCTGGCTGAGTCCTTGGGACGCAAGTGAGCTGCTTCCGGCCAAACAACCTGGACGTATTCCTACTTTGTCTGTGATGGTAAAATATCCAGGAGAACTGCTGCAAGGACCCGGCATTATACCAGTACACTGATATTAGAAATTCAAATCTGGAATCCATTTAAGAATATGAATATATATCACTGTGGTCTTGTCATAAAGGTGCCTGTTAGAAGATGTTTTTGCTGTTTTTTAAATACACAAATGTTTTGTTTTTTTTATACATTCCTAAATTGTTCAAATTTGTCATTCTCCCTTAGACAAGACATGTAGTGTCCCAGTTTATTATGACTTTACCATGAGATAAATAGCTAACTGCTATGTCTAAACCTTTATTGATTTTGAAAAGATTGTTGTCAGGCATTATTTTTTAATTACACGTGTGCCTTGAATATATGAACTATGTGTCTTAAAATACAAATAATGGGTAAAATGTTACTTACATACAGTTATAGTACAGTTTGCCTTAGTATATCGTAATTAGACAAAGTATCTACTGAAAGCAGAATTTTACTAGACTTCTTACCTCTTGAGGTTTTATACCTCAGTATCAGCAATTAAAAAGTAACCACTGTGTTCATCAGGATATTGTAATGATATCTCTTCTTGCTAACATGGAAAAAATAACATGTTTCAAGAAAAACTTAAAATGAGCTATATATATATATATATATATATATATATATAAAATACACATTATTCAAAGAATTACTCCATGAGTGTTGATTTGTCCATTTGACCCTTTAATCCAAATGTTTTGAAACATCAACAGTGAGTTGGGAGAGAAAATATGAAATCAGAGGGTGCTATTGTGATTAGAGTCTATCTTCTAAAGTAACTGATCTGTGTTAAGACCTTCAGTATGTACTGTATACTTACAGTCTGTGTGGTAGTGTGATGTTATTGCTTGTATTGTAATTGCCTGGGGTTTGCTAGTCTGATATTTTTAGCCAAATTAAGGTTTGCAACTTTCTGAGGGAAACACTTCAAAGGAATCCAGATGAAATGAACCTTCAGCTGATTATTTAACACGAGAACACTTTGATGTTAAAATATCACATCAATGAGTCAGCACATTGCTTGGGATGTTTGTAAACTGGCAAAGTACCACACAACAAAAAAATAAATTTGCTTGGATGAGCATTTTCATTACTGAACACTTTTGCATATAGATTTCATTTGAGTTTACATTTCATTGATTTGCATGACATGGAGAATTACAGTTTACTGTAGCACATTGAGTATTTGGTTTTCTTCTCAGTGATCAATAAAGTATTCCTAAACATCATTGTGGATTTCAGTTGCTGAAATACCAAATCTACCTTGTTAATGCCTGTTCAGGCTCTGAAATAGATACAATCCTACTATGGGATTTCCACAACCTAAACATTCAGTTAATATTCTCTGACTTTATCAAAGAGTTTAGGTTTTTGAAACTTAGCATACATTCATGATGAGTAGCAAAGGCACATCACACACCTCACTGTAAACAGTAAACTGCAAACAGAGTTACACTAAAAGTTACAGTACATACAAAATTTAAGAAAGCTGCAATCTTGTTTCACAGCTTTTTATCGTCCTGATCCTTCTCTGTTTGCCAGCTTTCCTTCTATAACACATTGACACAGAAACCCCCCCGAAAGTATTGTCTCAAAATAGACCTTTTTCACAGCAGACAGTTTGACTTGTCATAGTAGGAAAAGCACAGATGTTATTAGTAACGTTAACAATGGTTCTGTTCTATTCAAATATCACAGTAAAGCCAGCATGCACAATACCAGGACCCTGAAACTGAAGCAGCTAAATGGAAATAAACCATCATAATTGTGTAGCTGGAGCCAGGAGGCAATTCACTTAGATTAACATAAAGACTGGGAGCAGGGGCAAACAGCTAGCCTGGCTCTGTCAGAAAACACACTAAAACTGCCTAATTTACATGTTGTATCTTGCTGTGGCTGGGTGCAGTGATACAACATGTTAATTAGTGAGCTTTAGAGGTGTTGGTAGGTGTATTTGTAAACTTTGGACAGAGCCAGGCTAGCTGTTTTTCCCTGCTCCCAGTCATTATGCTGAGCAAAGCTAATTACCTGCTGGCTCTAGATTCATATTTAGCATACAGACATCACAGTGGTAATAATCTTCTCATCTAACTCTTGGCAAGAAAACGAATAAGCAAATTTCCCAAAATGTCAAACTATATCCTTTAATAATTTATTAGTAACATTAGTAGACACATTTTGCATTAAATTTGTAGTTGTGCATTGCTTTCTTTGTGTGATTTTTATGCTCAAGTTGTGTATTGTTACTGTAAAGATTGTTAATAAATGTCACACATGTAGATCATAATTTTAGGGATATCAGACTTACTGGGAATGGATTGGATACCTACATACTGCTGTTAACCAGACTGGGATTAGTGTAATGATGGGGAACATGCATGCGGAATCTAGGCAGATGGTTCGGAGAATGGGAAGGTGTCTGTAGCATGTTCTTGTATTGTGGTCGGAGATGTGATGGTAAACCCAGGAAGTGCAGTCTGAAACGTGCCCATTCACCGAAGGTCATATCTAGGAGGTCTTTAAGGTCATCTGCATTACCAAAGACCAGTGCCGAACCATTGAGATCATTTTTTCTCACAGTGTCAATATACTTACTGGGGTATCCCATCCTTTGAAACTAGGAAAAAGAAGAACATTTAAGCATCATAAACACAGAAGTAATATGATTTAGCTCCTAACCCTTGCTGATATGACTGAATTGATTATTTTCTGTTGCATTTGCAAGAGTCCAAACATAGTTTTGATTTGCACCATTACGTGAGGTGAATAAACACATTACTTTGAATAAATAAATACTTCTTTGTAACAACGGTACATTAAAGTTATAATCTAATATTTATATGACATCAAACCCTGTTTTTGATACAGCATTTTTCAGCAAAGCCATTCAATGCATTGACATTCAGTATTTACCTCTCTATATAGTAATTGTCATTGTTAGGGGCAGGTTCCACCCTTCCTGTGCTTGATTAAAATACCTTTGCTTGATTAAAAGGGATTCACAGAAAATGATGTGTTGTGTATTTCAGCATTACTTTCTATTTTTATCACATTCATAACAGCTTTAATAACAGCCTCGCTGTTTACTGCTCACACACCTTACTCCATATCTTTAGTTGTTTTAAGTTACTGTCAATACAAACTGAACATTTCCTACTGCTGCATTTCCTACTTCTTCATTAAAACAACATGAGTTTGTATGGCTGCACAGATACACCAGTTGTTCCTCTGTTGTATTTCTGATAAAGTGGCTGCTCAAGAAGTGTTTGCTGTAGTATTACACCACGTTTACTGCTACCACCAGTAACCACGAGTGTTGCCCCATCAAATCTTAAAGATTATAACTTAAGAAGTTTCTTACCTCTTCACATACAGCCTCTGTATCCATATTGATGATAGTTGTGATTGGCAGAGGAGCCAGGTTCCTCATCCAACCAGAATCTTTCAGCCTGGATGTCCCTCTGATCTGAGCCAGCTCTTTCCTAATTGTGAGATCCAGGTTGACCGTCGCCGCTTCAAATGCCTTCAGGTCCTTTACGGTGAATTGGAAATCGACCTTGAGAAATCTTTCAAACATCTCAGGATCCCCATCCTGCTCGAGAAGGTCCTCAATCTGTGCGCTCATCACATACAGCTCTGCCCTGGACTCACTGAAGACTTTCCATAAGGTCTTTGAATCATCAGTGTTGGCCACATTCTTACCATCAATATCTGCTCTCTGCTGAGCATCTTCCACACACTGGATGATCCAGCTGAGGCGGCAGGGCCATTGATTGGCCAAGACCACCCATGCTGCAACGTTTTCTGGTTGAGGAAGCTCTTTTTTCAAGGCCTTCATGATTATCACAGTGACTCGAATGGAGTTGATCACCCTCCTCATAGATATGGCGTCATCTAACAGGTACTTGTTTAGATTCCTTTCATTGCTGGTCAGGATGCTGCTGACCAACCTCTCTTCTTCATCCTCCTCTACATCCAGTACTGTGGTTTTATTGATCAGTGGAATTGACTCTTTTGTTTCTGATGCAACCTCCACAGATACATCTGAGGAATTCCATTTTAGGCCCCCAGTTCTCTGTTTGTCTTCCATCAAGCTTATGTTGTCAGGGATGTTTGAATTGCTAGTGAGGCTGTAAAATAAGCTAAGCTTTGAATCATCGCACAGTGGTGGGACCGTGAAGGCCAGAGTCACAATGCAGTTCAACAGTGCATACGCTCTGTCCTCTTTGCTGAAGCAGCCATCTGCAAAGTTCACTTTCTGTACAAGAACATGTGGGTTGACAGCCAGAATGGAAATAAATGGACTTTCCTCATCTGAAAGCAGAATGTTGATGGCATCCAGAACAGCAACAATTTTCTTGGGGGAGCACCGGTCCAGATGGGTGATCTTTAGTACCACTCGGATCCTTCTCCTCTCAAACACCTGCATAAACTGGATGAAGCGAGACAGAAACCACATTTCCTTCCTCACTTCGTTCATGAAGCCCAGTTGGCTGCTGACCCGCTCATTGTCCATCCCCCTCTTGATATTTAGATCCTGGTTGAAGATGAGGTTCTTACCCATCAGAAAGGCAAACCTCAGTGCGCTCGCTGCAGGGACTCCTAATGCAGCGATGACCAGGCCCTCCAGCACACCCACCTGGCTGTCAGTTTCATTCACCCCCTCGTCTGGTTTTACCTCATGTTTGGGAAGGCCAAAAGTCAACAGGAATACCAGGATGATAATTGGTACCACAAGAATGGACAGGAAAAGAAACCACAGCGGGCAGCAGCAAATCTTTTTGGACCTCCAGTCGTTGGGACCATCCTCCTCTACCTGAAAGTTTTTATAAAAATAGAAGAAAACAGAACAAACGAGAAACAGGTTAGATGCCACTGCTGTGTTCTTGACAAGGCTAGAGGTGTGCTAGTTCGTTGGTTGGTCCACCACTTTTGTCCAGACTGAAATTCATCGGACTTTCATCTGGCATCACCATGAGATTCACATTTTTGGTTCTGAGTGAAATATCTCCATAAGTATTTAATGTATTGCTGTGAAATTTGACATTCCTGATTCCAATTGGATAAATTGTGTTCACTTTGGGGAAACCCTGGCTTTTTACCCAGCTCCATCATCAGGTCATAACTGTACTTTCTCCAATACAAATCTTATATATTTGTTAAGGTTTTGAGATGTCCGCCACTGAGACTTGATTTGCCATTTCAGCACAACAAGGGTGAAGGGCATTTTGTTTGTGATGTTCAAAGGATCAAAAAAATGATTTTTCTGCAACTCAGTAATGATGAGCCTTTGCAGAAACACAACTTGCTGTCATCAGTTTTCACTGGGTACAATTTTCTGCCAAAGGTAAAAACAGAGGCTGGATAAAATACTTAACTAGTATATACAAAACTAGTGACTGTCCCATCACCCTTAGCTGTATGTGCATTAGCATGCATTTAGCTCAAAGCACAGCTGTACCACAGTACAGCCACACAGAGCCGGTAGTATGGCTGTAGACTCTTTCAGTTTAATAACTGAGAAAAGTTCAATTCACAAACCTTCTTCATGACTTCCTCTTCTTCATCATGTTGAGCCACTCTGTAAAGTGCAAGCTGTAATTTCCCAAAGTTCATCTGCATGGCCTGAAACAGCCGTATGGCTATCCCGGCCCAAAGCAGGTCACTGCCTGCAAAATGCCAGGCACTAAAATGCACATTAATGAACCTGATGTTATGGTGTTGTTGTTTCTCCACAGTCCAAATGGGCCTGTAGAAAAGCATTCGGCCAATGAGCGCTAGAAAGCCAGTAAAGGAAGGCGTAGCTGAGCGAGGCCTGGATCTTCCCACATATTTTTGCTCAATCCTCGAAGCCTCCTGCTTCATTTTCACTGAAGAGGCACAAACACATAATATTACATTTAGGATAAATCGTTATATTTACATTTAGGATCATTAATTTTGCTGGTGTGGGTATATGTAAGGATAAGCAATATAAATCAAGGCAGAGAGATATTGAGACAGGTAAAATGTTGGGTAGTTGGCTTGGAAGTAAAGAGGATAATGAATAGAAGGTTTTAAGAATGATATGTGGAATATCATAGCAATAAATTGTTGAATTTTACTTATTTGGCTCTCATCAACTCTGATAAAATGCCCTGGACATGGCACTAAACCCAAAACCTGTTCCAGGGACAATAATCAGGCTCTCAGAAAATCCTTAGTCACATGTAAATTATACTTTGGTGCTTTTTCGATTGTTCAAGTCAAGACAAGTGGTAACAAAAAAATCTAATATAGAGTTAGTGAATAACAGTATTTATTATCTGTCTTGCAACCTTTATTATTGTGTGGACAGTCATATGTGAACATACGTCCAACATGTGCAGTACTGTTGCACTGTTGCCAAGGTTAAAAAAAAATCATTATGACAACCATATACTGCGAAACCTTCTGAGTAACACAAAGAAACAACCTTTAACTGGTCTTCTCTATTGGAGCCCTCCACTGAATGGAGCAGATGCTCCATTCAGTCTGTTCAATGTCACTTGTGTATAAAATGGAAATCTGTATTTTAATGTTTCAGTCTTCACATATTTCATGTGTGAGTTGACTCTGTACTCATTTGTGGAATTCTGATGTCTCTTAATATGTGATTTGTGTGTTTCGTGAGGTAAAAATATACTTATAATTTTGCAGACATTGGTTTAAACTGTAATTTGGTACTGTATGTTTTGCTTACATTTGCTCTGTTAAAATCGATACTGAGGGGATTGTCTGGACACAGTAGCACACAGCACATTGTCTTTTTAAGGCAGACTTTCAAAATCTAGCTTTCTCTTGCTGGTTTCTCCAACAGTGCCTACCCTAGCTTTAAGGACACAGAGAAAAAGAGAAAAAACAAAGAGGTGGTGGTGAAAAGTGCAGAGAGAAGAGGTTGAAGTCTTGAGGCTGATGCAGCCAAATGTTTTAAAGTAGGCTAACTAATTATTCATTTGGCACCGTTACCAGTCAGTCATCTCATCTCGTGACCCTGAAGGCACTGGGAGCAGACAGAGCAGCCCAGTGAGACCAGTTCAACTGGTAGTCAAGGTTATCAGTTGAAGCGGTTAGACAGAAGACAACAGGGAGAAAATAAGCGGGTTTGGGTTTGGCTAGCTGGCTGTTGAGCTTTATTGGGTGTTTTACTGAAACATGCTCAACTTTTCATAAAGTCGATGCGCTCGTCACTGTCGCTCCATGAACCAACCAATGACAGCCTGGATGGGGCAGGACATTAAAAAAAGTTGACGTGCTGCAGCAAACTTTAGAAATGTTGAACTTATTGTTCTGCATGAATGGTTATTGATTATTGACAAGTTGGTACCTAGCATACAGGTCATTCACATGCCAAGAAGTAGCTCAATGATTTTCTTACTTCAGTGGTTAAGCCAATGCAAGAATGAAACATTATGTTTACAGTGTTGTATGTTGTAATGATATTGTGCTGCCACAGCATTTTTTTTTGTTAAGAGGTGCAGTTTGTCTTATGTTGACTCTAGAAGTTTCATGTTTACAGTAAACATTGTGGAGCAAACACTGAAAACAGAAACAGTGTCCTAAACACTGATTGCATGCAAACCATTTGCAGTTTAGTTTTTATGTTTGGTGTCAATATAAGAATTTTCAAGACCTTATAACATCCTATAGTTCCAACCCATAGACTGTAGACACTGTCACAGGGCTATAAGCCCTTGATTAAAGCAATAGTCATCCGGCAGACAAAAGAGGCGACATACTGGGGTGCAGATAGAGCGTTAACATACCTTCCATTTGTCTGAGGATCATGTTAATTTGATTCTGACATGAAGAGTAGAGTCCTACAGTTGCAGGTGATGAAACTTTTGTCAGGGTCTTGGACAGCGCATGTGCATAAATGTCATCTGAAAAGAATGGATAACTCACATTACATTTCACATTTAATTTTGCATTCTCATAAACTTGGCTGACATACTGTTCTGTGTTCTGTGAGCAAAAACATTAGAGGTAATCTAAGTTGAAAGATTATTTGACACACCTATTCAAAGAAATTCTCACATTAAAACTGAGAAAACTGGATCTCCAGTAGAGACAACGTTCGTGATTAAAAGACAAATATGTCTATTATTCCAGCTCAATAATGCAGAACTAAACTGAAACAACAGCCCAGTGTATGCCGCTTGTTAATTCAGGCATTAATAAGGTGGGCATTTACACTCATTTCAGGAAAATGTTCACAGGTGAGTGCCTGTGAGCAGCAGGAAAACAGGAAGTAAAAATGGAGCCCTTGAACAAGAGTGGAGAAGGCACTATTTATTGAGTATTCTATTAGTAGAATAGCAGTACAGGCTATAATGTAAGTTATATTCAACCGTAAACTGTAAACTTGGTACATACGTGGGCCTATCACTTTAGACACTGCATTTGTCATTATAGGTTATTAGAAAAATGTCCAAAGAGTCCAAACAATAACAACAAATAGGCCGATGTGGATAGCGGGTAAAACAAAAACAGCTCAGTTCATCCCTTTTAATGATATCCTTGTCATTACCCAGTGTAACAATAACATATAGCCAACTGTCTCCTCAGCATAAAGTTAAACCTTAAATATCCACAGTCAAGAGCAGCCAGTTACAGTGAGCTCTAAATGCAACGTGAACGATGTACAATTGTCATAGTATAGAGATACATACTTCTAAAGAAATTGTAGAAATATTGAAAATTTACCCAAATCTTAGTACAAATCAAAAGGTTTAGTTACAGCACACAAACCAAACACAAATCCATCCTCCAATGCAGTGCGCTCTATGCTAATTAGTTAATGACAACCAATTAAAAACAAAACAGTCACAGATAAGGAAACTGCTGGCTAACTCATCTACATCGTGATGAAGAATAGCAACAGAGGGGAAAAGCACAGTGACACTGAAGATGATGACGTCATATCTCATTAAACAGGAGCTTGCATTAATGAGATAATAATAATAGTAATAATAATAATGGAGCAGAGGCATCGAAACACAATGATACCACTTATATGATAATAATAACAACATAATATTCTTTTTAAAATTTCACAGGGGCACTGTTTCAGCCAAACAGGGCAAAGGCTGAGGCTGGAGACACACGTCCCTGATTCAAACATAGTATTTACACTCAGTTCATAATAATGTCCACAGACGAGCGTCTACGATTTCATTACCAAAGTGAAACTGAAAGTGAAACCTCTGAGCAGGAGGGGAGAAAACCGTGCCACCTATGCATCATCACCTGCAGATAACTTACCTTTCGTTGGCTCAGACATGATGACTGTGTGGTGGGAGACGCAGCTTTCACAGAAAATCCCTTGGACCTGTTTAGAATAAGAAACAGCAGAGATCTCAGTGCAGGCAGTGGAGGGGTGTGTGTGTTAGTATGTGTGCTTTCCGTTTAGCTACAGGTCCCTCCTCACTTCCCTCCCTCACATCTGTTCCTCGCATTGATGTGAGGGTGGAGGAATCATGATCACCAAATGTGGCACCCTGGCATCATTTCAGAGAGGCGTAATTACCCCTGTACAACTGTCTATTTTTTTGTTCATCCAGTGTATGGTGAGAAAACACATTATATTTTAGTAACAGTTTTAAAGAAGAACACTGGAAACCTGATGCACAATTATTTATGCTGCTGTGACCGAGGGCAGGACATGGGGCAGGAATTAAAACAGCTATAAATACTATAAATAAAAGTTTTGTCTTTGACACTTGGTACAGTGTCCTTTTAGCCACAACACAGTAGCTGCATCTCGGCTATACCATTTGAACCCAATCTCGACCCCGAATGAATTGAGACAAAAAGTAGACAAAGTTGTGAAAGTGCACAAGTGAGGACATAGTTGATGTGAATATTGTTGGAAAATACTGTATATCATGTCTGAGGAGACAATGGTGCTTTCAGGGGAGCTCCAATGCAAAAACCTACTGATTTAGTACTGATTCAGTACGCTCAGTTTAACTTGAGGATTTGGTGTTAAAGATTTGTTTGTTCATGCACTGCACTCCTCCACAGCTAAATGGAAAGCACCACGTGTGGGATGAACGTCCCTGAGAGTGCTTACATAGCATAAACAGAAGTTCACAACCCACCGTGATATTTTGTTTCTCTTTCTGAGTGTTGATTGACAGGCACTTAAGTGAATTGTTTTAAGATGATATCCTGACATTCATGCATGGGTATGCACCCTCCCAGAGTTCAGGCTTTTTTTTATGAGCACAGAAATGTCAACAGTTTAGCTGTGTCAATGATTACCTTGCCTTACCTAGACTCTTTCCCTGCTGGCAACATATTTTCTCTTTGTGTTCTTGCCTGCACATGCCTAATAGACTCACAGTCTGACAACCCAAGTACAACATAAAGTTTCAGACAGACTTTTATTTTTGATAAAGTTTATGTTTAACTTTGATGGCACAACCTCTGATCAGTGTACACAAAAGAATGCTAAACTACGACCGTAAAACTTCTGTAATTATGCCATAAGCCGCCATCAAATAATGACTGTAATATAGAAATAGTAATAATAGAAATATGTGACTGATGAAACAAGCTTACCTGGTTAAGTTCCAAATGTTAGTCCTGATCTTTATTTTGACTTTATTTTGGCTACTTTTAATGTATCCAGAAAACAGAGGGGAGCATGCAGCTAAGCAGCTAAGGCGTGGTGAACCTTATACCATCAAGACTTCGGTGCTGTAAAACTTTACAACACTGATAAGAGAGAGAAAAAAAAGGCACCTACAGTAACAGCCACAGGTTATGCCTGCAGGCCGAACACTGTCCAGGAAGTGAGGTCACACACAAGATGAAATTATTTCTCAGAGATGGAGCTGTACATTTCTTCCATTCTCCTTTTCCAATCCGTTACCCCCACACTCCTGCTCCCAATCTTCTCGCTATTCATAGAATCTGAGTGAAGTGGGTAGTTCCTGAAAGCATTACGAGGTAGAAAAATCCCCATTCTTGCAATAGCTTCTGGCATTCACAGTCCAACTTTTTCAGTCCATGGAAAAATGGAACAAATGAGTGATTTCATGCCGGAGCCTGGGGTCTGCATGATTCATGAACTGAATTCCTAGTTGGGAGTCCCTCAGGTTGAGAATGGCTGGATTGCTCTTCCTGGCCTGAACTGACATGCATAGCAAGTTAAGATGCCAAAGCAGCAGCACCAAAGTCTTTTTTGCCCAGAGCAGGATTTGCTATGACATAACTGGTTAGTCAAGCTTTGAAAAAAAAACAAGCTAGGAGTCTAATTTCCCTTGGCATATTTACTTTTCTTTTTTTGCATTAGCCTACTTTTACCATCTGGTGTCGCAGTACACCTCACAACACAAGTCCTTCACAAACTACGACAAATAAACTTTGTGAAGTAAATCATGCCAAGATTGCTTTTTCTTTAATACATACTTTTGCGATGTTGCATTTAAAGCACGCACACAGCTCATTTTTCATGTGCATCATGGTTGTCTTTTGTAGACGGAGGTCAACTCATGGCTCCTGTTGCATATAAAAATACATCTAAAATAGCACATACTGTGCAGAAAGCTCTGTGAGCACAGTTATCTTCAGGTACAGAGCAGTAGAAGTTTAATGGTAAAGACTTTATTTTTTGAATATATTTACGCGAGGTTGAAGATTTAAAAAGTCTATTTCATGTTTTATTTGCTCATTATATGCTGATTTAAAGATAAATCTCGAAGATTTTCATTTCATTTCGTTTCGGCACCTATGGTGATAATTGGTAATTGCAGGTGTGTTTTGGGACCTCATTTAAGTTTCAGTTTCACTTTCATCGTCTCTAGTCATCGATCTTTTCTTTGTTTTTTTGGCCACAATAACCGTTAATAAACGCTAGCAGACACCGGAAAAAAATTGTACGCCGCTTCACACACAGGTGAGTTGAAGAGCGAGTCTGTTGCGTTAAAAGCTTTGTTAAAAGCCTAACTCTGCTCATGTTTTTCCCGGGAAAGTCCCTCCCGACACCCGGGTCGTAATTCTGCAAATACAAGGGCTTTCATCAGTGGGCCATGGACTCAGTCACCATTGTGTTGCATCATTCGGTGATAGATAGTGACTTAACAGACGTTTATTTAAATGAAAATCTTCNAGATTATATCTTTAAGGAGTACACTACTTTTTTTTTTAGTAAAATGTCCAATTCTGATGAGTTCTTCTGGTTGGACTTTAGTTGTGTTTTAGGAAGGGTTTTTAAATGTTGAGCTTTGGACAGAAGACAAAATTCGTGATTTGCAATGTAATGTTATATTTAAGAA
>NTHP01000011.1:1072112-1096892 GCA_003416845.1 Oplegnathus fasciatus | reverse complement strand
TTTGGTGTCAACACCGTCTTCAACCTCACACACAAGCATCCGAGAGCAACATGCTCAATTTTTAGACTAGTTGCTGACATCAAGTTTAATTAGTGTACGTCTGATTAAGATTTAAAGTGCTTGTCCTGAGGGTGACTAATTCTGTCTTTACTCCGAGTACCTGATTGTTCAACTACTTTAATTAACTTGACTGTCATAGAGAGAGTGAGGGTGTGTGTGTGCATGCATGCGTGTGTTTGTGAGAGAGAGAGGTTCCCAGTTATTGCTTGGCCAGAAGTCTTTTGCAAACCAATACTGAATGAATTGGATCGTATCTCCCCTTCTATGAACCCTCACTACACCTCGCCCTTTCGCCACATAAGCCTTGCAATTAAGGTTAATGAATTCACCTTCGTGATTAATCCAAGATAGGTATCAGACACAGATAAATTGTATTTCAGGATCGGGCAGACTTGGAGTGATTTTTTGCTGAAGGCAAGGGGAAATTAAACTAATATTGTAATATGTTAGGTTCAGGGGATGACAATTATTTTCTGTCAGGAGCTGGTTGAAAATGTGCATGCTTTAGATCATTTCCATCAACTGTGATGCACGAATAGATTTAAACAAAAAAAAAAAAAATCATGTTGTTGTAATCCAACACACCAACAGAGGGCGCTAAAGTATTGTGCATAAAAGCAGGACAATGACATTTGATCAGCCGCCCTTCATCACACTTCTCTGCTCTATTTGGTATGTAGGAGCAGACCCAGCAGTGAAGGAGGCATTTATTGAAAATGGGGTGCGGTCAAGAGCTTAAGATGTGCTAGAACTTCTCTTAGATGGGCTGATGATCATTTAATGTAAATCAGTAATGCAGCAGACAGAGCACACACACACACGCAGTAATATCTGCCTTAATTCCTTATCCATTGTTCCTAAGGGCAGACAAGACCAGTATTGACACCAAGCCTGACACGAGCTTGCCTGGCCTAATTGGCCTCAAGACCTCTTGTTGGTGTGATCTATTGATCAGTCTCACTGCAGATGCTGCTAAGTCACAGGTAGAGGACAGAGAAATAGCCAGATATACTGAAAGTAAGCACTGCCAAATCTGGGCATGATGTCTTAAGCTTTGCAGCTCCCTCGGCAGAGCTGTGCAGCAAGCAAAGACGATGATAGGGTCCTCACCCTGAGGTGCAGGGGTCCAGATCCTTGCCACAAGCTGATTCACACACACTGATTGTCCTTTATTGTTACCAAGGGGATGATGGCACCAACAAATGGAGGTTTCTGAATGCTGTGACCCCCAAGATCTATAGACACTGTCTGCTTTAACAATCCTACCAGAGACAGCAAGATGAAAACTCCTCCACGCCCGCAAGATCCACTTTTTGTTTGATACCTCTACGGCAAATATTAAGAGAAAAAAAAAGGCGGGTATGAGATTGCCACCGAAGAGCCCTTCTGGGGCAGGGGTGAGTGAAATGGCGTGCATGCCGATCTTGTATCTATCAGCACAAACATCCTATACATGATTATTTTTGCCTGCACTTTCAACCTCCTTTCAATTCACATTCAGATCCCAGATCACATCATCTCATCTATTTCCATTTCGACTCCTCACCCTCTCCCTTCTCAAGCAGTGCAGCCATTTCAATGTAAATAGTGTCTATGCTTATCTGCCTCTTAATCCTCCTCCCTCATTCTGTACAGCCTTGCCTCAAATCCCGGAAAAACTCATAAGAGAAACATGCGTATGTTTATGAGGCCTGCCACACAATATGTCCTTCGCTAGCTCGTAAAAGGCAATACATTTTTCTTTATGGGGTGCACAAATTTCCTATTCTCTACAGTGTGTGAGAGCTACATTCCCATATGGTATTACATTTATGATGCATGACAAGGCTTACAATTCTCCATCTCCTCTGCAGCACACTGCGAGTAACCGGAGCTGTCCAAAAGTCATGGCTGTGACAACGCGGATCATTATACATTTTTCTTTCTGTGCGGCTGCCTCTCTGTATTCCTTTCCATGCCTCCATGAAATCTGTCTTTATCCCGCCGTGTGAGAATATAGCTACCAGGTGCACACCGAGCTCTTCTCTGGGTGGTGGTGCTGGAATGAGTGTCCGCTCTTGGACCTTTTCACCAACACGCAACTTACACGCATGTGTGCACACATTCACGCCAACCCCGCTGATCCTGCTTCCTGTTTTATTGTCAATATCAGTCGGCTCTGGGGTTGTAAGGGTTGACGGCTGTTGACAGAGGCTGGATTGTTGAGGTAAAGATGATGGCAGCTCTTGCAGAGATAGAATAGCTGTATCTTGAGACCCCTTGGAGGGTGTTATTAGGCTGTTATGAAATCTGCGCCCTATCAGACCTTCACCGAAGCAAGGGGGAGGATATAGCCAGATGCAGTGCAAAGCACAAGTGTTGAGTCTCTCCCTTCCTCCTATAGCTTCCTCTTATCTACCCCTACTTCCCCCCTCACACACAAACACACACATTTCTCTTTAGTACCACCTGTACCTGCATTTTTCAGTCAACACAGCCTGCAGTCTGCACAAAAGAATTGCTTTATGATATAAGAAATGGCACTAATCTGGTTTGTTTTATATTTCATGAACATATACACCCTAAGGCGCGCAGCACTTATGCACTGCGTCATGACACCACCACCTGCCGTCAGGTTGCTCCAAAGCTCCTGACAAGATACCCGAGCACACACTGATCATTCTAGCACATCAGCGAGAGAAGTGTCATGAAAACACTTGCAGTGTATCCATCATTAGTATATACAAATACACAAAAAAGTGAATGTGCACACAGGTGCTGTACATAATCTGGCAGGACACTTCAGTTTGAACGATAGCCATATTTGTGTATCCAACAAGTCAGCAAGATCAAACGAAAAAACTGTTATGTAGGTAAAATTGATCTTTTGAGTGTATCCACAGCACACAGGAGCAAAAGTCAACATTCAGGCTATTTCACTTTGGCCTGTATGCTTTGGTTTGATGGTGTTTAACTTTACAAGACAGGAGTGGTTTGTGTATTTCAACCTTTTTGCTGCGGTCGTACATATCTCTGGAATTGTTTTTTTTTTTCTTCACGCTAGCGGTGGGGCTCTAAGGATGTCAATGTTGGTCTGTCGGTCGACCCACCACGATGGTCCAGACTAAAATATATAACAACTTTTGGATGCATTTCCATTAAATTTTGTTCTGACATTCNNCGAGGGTGACATTTTTGGTTTTGAGTGAAATGTCTCAACAACTATTGAATGGATTGCCATTAAATTTGGTATAAAAATTCACGTCCCCCTTAAGGATGAATTCTACCAACTTTGATGATCCCTTAACGTTTCCTATAGTGCTATCATCCGATCAATGTCAATTTGTCCAATAGTTTGGTTTATGATGCAAAACTAATGGCACTGCCATTAGCCTCAGCTGTACTTCGCGTTTAGTTCTAATTAGCAAATGCTAGCAACAACACGCTAAACTAAGACGGTGAACATGGTAAACATTGTAGGCTACTTGCTAAACATTAGCATGTTAGCATTGTCACTGTGATCATGTTAGTGTGCTGATGATAGCATTTAGCGTTTTTTAAATCTATAAAGAATCTATAAAGAACTTCAGTAAATAAGTCCAAATGTAAATGCTTCTTGCTTCTCAAACCACCTCAGGAGGCAGTGAGAGATGCTTTGGACGGGCAAAAGTGTAAATGTAAAATCAATATAACCGCAGCAACAACACAACCTGAATAAATGTTCACACATATTATTCTGTTGTAGTGTTGTTGAAGACTTTGATGTATTGTCTACTTTTTTCTATATTTGCCCACATTGCAGTAAAGCATACACAACAATGTCCCGTGTGATTAGCAACTTGATTGAAATTGACCAGCTGGGGCCTGCGGTGTGTTCCTGACAAAGACACATTTTGAAATAAAAGAATAAGTCGTGGCATTGTTATGGCCTCGACGGAGCCTGCAATGTTTAGAACAAAGAGTAATCATTTTGCATTTGCTGTGAAAAAAGGCTGTCAGGTTGGCATTTATGCCTATTTGAACGTTGTAAAGGAAAGAGTAATCTTATTTCACATGAAGAGGTAAAATGCAGCTTTAATGCATGTTTGTTAGAGAAATATGGATCATTCAAATAATACCATCCAGGTGCCATACACATAATAATGTGAAAATGAGATTTGAAATAGTAGTGACATGTTGGAGTGGTGCAGGTCTGTGTGTTTTTCTTTTGACAGGAGAAAAACGGGTTACATCCACTCATCAAAACGTAATTTGTCACACCTTCACACACACAGACACACACACACACACACACACACACACCAAACAGACACACTTATAAACATGCACATGGAGATTTCTCTGTGGCAGAGGCGTCAAGATGTAATAATAATGTCTTCTCATTCAGTGCAAAGGTTCTGTCTGCTTTCTTGTTGCTGTTGCATCTATTATAAAGTGTTCAGGTGTCAGGTCTGTTTACGCAGCGCACACATACAGCAGCTATTCAAACATCCAGGCTGGAGAAAGGCAATAGGTGGACACAGAAATCTTAGCGTGAATGTGAATCTGATTTGTGAGACAAGAATCATTTAAAGTGACTCTCAGAGCTCATTCTAAACCCCTTCTGTCAGCTGTGAGAGAGCCCGCTCTAATCCATTGTCACTGGGTGGATTAATTTGCATAATTCCACTATTGTGCAGTCCCAGATCTTTTTCTGTCTCCTCCTTCACACGCAAAAAGAAGAAAAGGAAGAAGAAGAAGGGAAAAAAAAGAGACGACTCTCAAACCTCTGCTACTTGTTGCTTTGGAAACGGGTGGAAAAGCGTACAGAAGTACAGTAGGGCAAGAATGAGAGAACTGGCGGAAGAGAAAGGACTCAGTGGTGCACAAGGCGTAAAGATGAGGGCGTGAGGATGGAGGTATGATGAGCAGGGAGCAGAGAAAGAGGACGAATGAGCGGAGGACAAGGGAAAGAAAGAGGGAAGACTGATAGAGAGAGGAGAGGAAACTACTGTTCAGTGAATGGAATACAGAGCAATTTTCTGTTACTTAAAAAGTCATTTATCTATGTCGACAGTCTATTAGTCATGTATTCGAGTGTGACCCCCCCTTCACACACACACACACACATTCTTCCCTCTGTCACACCCACAGTGTGTGTATGTGTACATGTGTGTCACTGTTTGTGTGCTGTTGTGTGTCTTTGTGTATGATGAGGCTGTATTGCTTTTTCCTCCAGAGAGGGGAGCTGGAGGGAAGAGAAGCTGTGTTAAATTGCACAGATAAGATCAATATGTAGTTAAGGGGTGGAGTTGCGCCTTTCAGAATGAACGTTGTATAATATTGCATTAGCCCTACACAGTGTTAAATGGATTATTCTTAAAATGTTATGTGGAGAGCTTACCTGTCAAAGAATACAACTTTAGGACAATCACTCACTGCTCAGTGGTTACTTTTTCCTTTTTTCTCAGTCAGGATGCATGGAAAGTAAGTTCCAATGAGACTGTTTGCCCAAGAGAAATAACATTAGCGGTTGTTTCAGCACATGCAAAGGAGGAAGTAGCGTGACGTTCTTACTGAGCCACAAAGTCCACAGAGGGAGGAGGTCACGTTGGTCAACAAAATGTCAGATTTTGACACGGGAGACAGTCAACGTTGGTTTCTTTTAACCATGACAAAGATTGTTCCCTTCAGCTTAACAGTACTTAAGTACTTATTTAATCCCAAACCTTTCCCTAGACCTAACCAAGTTGTTTTTGTGCCCAAACCTTGACCAATTGACCATCTTTCAACAGTGATTTGTAAAGGCTGTGGGAGGCATCAGATCACAAAATGCTTATGTGTTGTTCTCTGCAGTTACAAACGGTGTATTTGGTTATTTAAAGATGAATTCCACATTAACTAATTTTTGTGATGAAAATCCCAAGACTCTTTGTTCGCTGACTGTGTTGGCAATTGCCAGGCCAAGTATAAAAACTTGGTTGCCCTGCTCTTTTCCACAAAGAATATGATAAATTGTTCCCGTCTCCTAGGTCTTACGCTTTTTTCCAACTATTTGCAATGTGCAATATGTTTATTAACATATAACTGAAACCACAATCGTTTCCTAACCGTAACCAAAGTGCTTTTGTTGCCTAAACCTAACCGCAGACGGGACTCTGGATGTGAAACCTGGTCTGCCATCCACACTGACTACCTCCCTGCGACTCCGGTTTGGTTCATAAACGTAGCCCTTCATTCACTCAAAAAAAATGTTGCCTCTTAACATAATCCAGCCAGTGGTTACATTTTCCCTTACAAAGTCTTTGGAAAACAGTTCAGTAATATTAACATAATTTCTGGGTTACAGCGTTGTGAATTGGTTATAATCAGCATTCACAGCATCACAGCATTGAAAAAATAAATTTAAAAACCTCAAGAGCAACATGTGTTTCCAGAAATAAAGTCCTGTTACTCTGGATAATCCACAGACCTCACTAACTGTTAACTGTTTTCATTGTAGCTACTTTTAACCAAAGAAATAGTCCCTATTCTGAAAACACATGTTGCTGTTGATTCATTAAATGTAAATTGTCAATGCTGTGATCGCCACAAAATAAATTCCATTTACTTCAATTGTATTGGGATGGATGTAAATATCTTAAAGACAAATATCTCAAAACCTTGACAAATAGAACCAACACTATCTGCGCGGCTAATTCCAGAGGTAAGTGAGAAAACCTGTTATTTTTTAATTTGGCTGAAGCGACCCTTTGAAATGGATTCAGGAATAATCAGGAATAAGTACCTCTTGCCCTCAGCTGAGAGACTGCACACTGTTAACCCTGCTGGCATTGGAGGAAAACCCTGTAGAGCCGTGTCCTCTGTCTCCCCTGCTGCCCGTCTCTCTCTCAGCTCTCCCACCGTCTTAATAAGCAAAACAGCATGTTCTGCTATAATCACCATGATATATTAAACATAATCAGGAGTGCTAATGAGGTCATAATTAAGATAATTCATGCATTCATTTGCAAAAATTTCTCTGTCAACACTTACTTCCAAATAATCCAGCCAACCAATATGATCTATAACTGAGGACACAATATCATGAATACATGTGTAATTTAAAACAGCCTTTGTGAAGCTTGCAGCTTTATTGCTACCGTGTCAGAGAGGTGTTTATTAGCCTTTGGAGCTTAGTTTGTGTTGTTTTTGCAATATTTAGCATTTCCTCTAAAGGTGTTTGTCACCATCACCATGTTAACACCCTCAAAAAGATCAAAAGCGAGCATTCAAGAGTTGAACATTTGAACTCACTGTGTATCATCTCAACAAAACGTAAACATTATGAGCTTTACATTGATAGTGTTGATTGCTTGATATTGTGGTGAATATCATCAGAAGGTATATGTGTTCGTAGTATTGTGTCCAGCCGAATACTTCCCTGGAGTTAGTGAAGACCAAAACAGAGCTAAAAGGAAAGTAAATAAGAATTAATCAGCTCGCCTGAAACACAACTCCTAATGAATGACAATACATAATACTGCAAAATGAGATAAATGTGTCTCTCTAAAAGGACACATTCAGAAAAAAGTTTGCAATAGTCGTGCACTCGTTTTAGAAAACAGAAAAGCTAGGAAAGTCATGTGTGATATGTTGTCTCAGAAGATTTGACTAATGTTTATTCATCCAAAAACATGGCCGTGCATACTTGCTCATTTTTCAGCAATGCTTCATATTCAAATACTAATCCTCGCAAGCTGTCCAGTACAACGACAGCCGTGAACTGTCGGCCAATACTAGAATAAGATTGGGTTTCAGCGTGGGCCTTGCCTAGGGGGAGACGAGAGAGAAACTAAACCAGAAAATCTATTTCTCATAATTATGGATGAAAATTAATGTCCATAATTCACTGAGCAGAGCTGTAAGACACTGGCAAAAAGGTCGGAGAAGGTTCTGCGGAGATGTCGATTGAAACTATTGATTGGGTGATTACATACATTTCATACCTCCTCTGTCTTGTATAAGGTGCAAAACATAAGGTTGACAATAAAATCTAGGCTTTAAAGAAGGGAACAAGGTGTAGTCACTTGTGGCGCTCAATTTTGTTTTCAGTTGGGAAAGAAAAATCCATGGTTTAAAACTGTACTCTTCAAAACATCATATTAACAATTCAGCTATAATGAATCCCCCTTCAAGTAGTAGCCATAATCAGATTATGTGTTTTCAGTTACTTTAAAAAAAAAATCTCATCTCATTACATAATCAAAGGTTTGCATTTGGAGTGTCTGCAGCAAACACCAGCCCTGTATGTTTATTCATGTGAGCTCTGAGCCAAACCGAGCAGACCATCCATCAGCCCACTCCGGATAGAAGTGACTTTCTTCCTCTTTCTTTTCTCACTCTGTTCAACACCTCCTCCCTCCACCAGAGAGCGGGGCGTGTTTGCTGATGCGTGAACGCCGTAGCCACGGCGGAATGCCGCAGAAAACAAATGCTGTCCCCGGTCCCTGGTCGCTGTCTCTGTCATGGATCATCAAGAGGAGTTCATTGTTATTACCTCCATTGTTACACTTAATGATGGAACAACAGACAGGGGGCTAGTTGTGGTTGGTAGTTAAGACACATCATGCTAAGAACACCTGCTGGTTCATAATTGTCACAACACGGCAAAGGGACACAATCAAGCGAGCGGTGTGATGTGCTGTGTGCATGTACTGACACACATGCATTCAGTCGTTATTATGCAGGCACAGAGACACAGACATCAATACACACACGCACACACACACATATAAGCATGCTGTAATGGGCCAGTGTGTGGATTAAATTCTCTTTGATGCTGTGGATACCCCCGACTGTTCACCATATTACTCTGTACACATCAAACAGGTTGTTCTGAGAAGAAAAAGGGACATGATGACAAGACTGTGGCTCACTATTCAGCTCATCCTGACGTTGGGCTTTTTATTCAAATAAATAGTAGGTTCCTCTACCGTTTTCTCCTCTCTTAGTCTCTTTTCTCTCTCTGTTGCTCTGCCATGGTTTCTCTTTTTTTGTGCTTTTTCCTCACAATATCAAAACCTTCCTCTTCCTGCCTTTCTTCCTTTTGTAAACTCTTGTGTCTGTTTTCCTCATCCTTCTCTGCAAAAATTCGCTTTCTATAAATCTTCACAACAATCTGTTTTTGCCCTGTCCACGTCCGTCTTTTTCCTCGCCTTTATTTTCCCCGCAAACTACCGTCCCCTACCATTCTCCTCTGGAGTCACCTGGAGCTTGTCGCAGCATGCCACCCCATCATAGCTGACCATCCAGACAATGTCAGTGTGAGTCACAGTTCACAGATGATAATGACCCTGCCCAGCTGCTCTGTAACCAGGGACACACTGGGCTCTTCTAACCTACGATCCGGCGTGTGTGTGTGTGTGCGTGCCCTTGCATGTCTATTTCAATGTGTTTGTACAAATTCTGCCTGTGCAGAAAGGAAGCGGGGGAAAAAGCAACATATTCTTCCCCTTGTGTTGATTTGTGTTATGTGTGCAAATGCATCCATGTGTGCACTGAATTTACTGAACTGGAGATTTGTATGGCGATGTCTGTGCATGAGCCTATTGGTATGGATAGCATGATGTGATCTCGAGTGTGATCTGCGCTCGCCGCCTTCCACCCACCCCACCTCCCTCCCATCCCATAATTCCACCGCTACCTCCAAAGCCCCTCTAACCTTTCTCCTGCACACCCATCTGTCAATCATGTTCATTGCAGCATAGCAACATAGGGACACTTGGTTCAGTGTTAATTGAACCCTCACAGTTTACATTGGAATAAACCAACATCCCTTATCTGTTATTCCTGAGGTAACCCTTTGCGGCGCCATTATTAATCACAGCACACAGCTCAGGGAACATCTATTGGCTGATAAAACGTTTGGAAAAATGAGGTTGGAGCCAGTTTTAGTTACGGATGTATTGGCTAAAAATTTACATACATTTATTAGTTTCAATTTTAATGTGGGGCTGTTGTGTAAAAACTAAATAAATTATTGAAATGTATCTTGTCTCCTGGTTCTCAGATGATTCAGTGTAATGAACCTTCCTTTAAAATGGTGTGAAAGACTTTGCATAAAAACACATTTTACCATACTTAAAGGTCACACTTATTTAAGGCATAGTTGTAGGTGGTACATTTTGCGTCATAAGACAAATTACATAACAAAAATGTTTTTTTAATAGTGTTATACAGATGGTCGCTGAGCAGCTCGGCTTGTGTGCACTTCTAAGTACAGAGGAAAATGCGTTCCAGTCCAGAGATCCCAGGATGTTTAGGGAACATGTCTCCTGATGTTTTGGTTAAAAGCCCGTTCCTCCAGTCATCATGTTGAACATGCCCGTCAGTACGCTTCAAAAGAAGAGCTTGTTGGACCTCCTAACAGCATCTGAAACCCCTTTCTCAACTCCTTTTCCGACACCAACTTTCGGACACCAACTTTCCGACAAGCACGCACACTTAATGCAGCAATTAGCCAGGTGTGCAGAGGTGAGAAAGAATGCAGGATGTGAATCTCTCTCTCAAGCCCTTTTTTTTGGGTATACAACCGAGTGCGACACCATTAAGACCTTTGATGAGAGACTGTCTGAAAACGTGCACAGTTATTCCCATTTGTACGATTCATTGTTCACAAGACAAGGAGGCAGTGGGTTGCAGCCAGGAGGAGGCTGCGGCAGCTTACTTTAGACCTTTGAGAGTTTGAGAAAGCAGATATTAACACTTTGCCTTTAGACGTGTTCGGACGTATATCGTATGACCTAGTTCATTTCAAGCGTACTGAACCCTTAAATGTAACGGGCTTTCCTTTAGAAGTCTGCTTGGAAGCTGCTGATCCCCAATGGTACTTTTTGCATGAGTTTATAAATGTGTAAAATGTCGTTAAAATCAATTCTGCTCAAATCAGTTTTTGATTGAATGCTTATTGGATCCATGCAGTCTCATGTTCTTGGTGTAGCTTATGCTCCTCAAATTATTCCTGACATCCTTATTTCTGCCCTTATCAAATATTCAATCGCTTAAATTGTGATTTTTTTTTTTTTNNNTGAGCCCACCTGGTTCTGCTGGAGAAATTCTTTTGTGAGTGATCCACATTACCAAGGAAATTTGTCAACGTCAAAATGGTACATAGCTTGGTTTTAAAGATGAGGAATAAGATGTATTACTTTAAAAGAGAGCATTGCTCGGTCTTGCGTCATGGGTGTTGCCACATGGAACTGAAGATGAATGTAAAACACGGAAATCATGAAGGATCTGTCTGATTGTTTTGTGACAGGAGTGCGTTTCTTGGAACATCTCTGCCTCGCCGTCTAAACGAAATGACGGTACAACAGTGCAACGTCTGTGACAAAATGTCATGTCAGTAATTGTCTTCAGCTGCTTATCCGCTCCGGAGCGAGGATGGACTTAGTGTTTCCTGCTCTGTCCCCCTCTCAATCAATTCACTGAGAGAAGGTTAAATTCTCTCCTCACAAGCCACCATTTCCACCTTGCGGGAGAGTCTTGGATACAGATCAGACTGCAATCAATTGACCGTCTGTGTCATTACAGGATTAGCTCTACCTACAGCATGGTCATATACATCTGGAAGCTTGCCCAATAATGGGCAGGTAATAGAGCAAGTGACTGCATGTCCCCTGGGGAAGATTAGTGCTCCATGTCCCATATTAAGTACAAGACTGGGGAGTAACAAATGGTGTGTAACAGAAATAGAGTTCACTGAAAAACTCTGTTACGTGTCCGTTTTTAGATGCTTTTCAATAAAAAATAAGTCATGGCTTGTTGGATCACTTGCACACATGAAAGAATTCAATTTAGGAGATGAAGAATACAAGTTCCAATCTTTATATGTATTTATACACATCATTAAACAATTTGTGATAATGTACAACAGAGTATGATGTCAATCCAACATCCTGCACAATTAATTTTGGAGGCACTTTATGAATAATATAGTGGTTTACATTACTTGTTACCATTGAAGTTGACATTTTTATTTGTAGTGAAATGAAATCAACTAATTGGCTGGATTGCCATTGAATTTGGTACGGACATTCATGGTGCTCAGAGGGTGAACCCTAATGATTTTGGTGATCTCCTGATTTTTTGTTTTATCAGTGGGTCAAAAGTTTCACCTATCCTAATATCTCAACATCCAACGAATGGATTGGCACAAATTTTTGCACAGATATTCAAGGTCGCCAGAGGATGAATCTTACTGACTTTGGTGATCCTCTAACTTTTTATCTAGCACCACCATCAGGTCAAAATTTTAATTAATGCAACACTTTTGTCTATGACCACATAACTGCAAAACTGACATTCCCATCATCCTCTACTGTACTTTCTGTTTATTGATAATTAAGAAATGTTAACATGCAAACAGGTTAAACTAATCTGGTGAATATGGTAAACATTACACTCGCTAAACATCGACCAGTTAGCATGTGGATGGTAGCATTTAGCTCAAATCATCACTACTTAAGTACAGCCTCACAGAGCTGCTTAGTCTTTGTCTTGTTATTATTTAACAACCTGCAATGGATTGAATTGTGACCTATCCTCTCTGCCTACTGGATAAATAAAGCTCTCTTGGATGTAATAGCAGAAATGTAAATGTCTCAAATGTCAGAATATACCGCATGTTTTTAAGAAACTGACTCATGCAAATGCACTCTCTGTCTTTGTCAGTGACAGATACACACACACCCACACCCATCCACACACACACACACACACACACACACACACACACGGAAAGATGCAGACAAAGACGCACCTTCATAATGACAACTATGCCATGTTCAAGGTAGTCCGTAGAGAATGTGTTTGTCCTACTCCATCTCAGAGCTTGAATAGGCCTCATTCCTCTCAATAGTTCCTCATTATCCAGCCTGCTGGTGTTTGAGTTTGATTGATTGTTCATAAAACATGCATGACCCTCATGAATTATTGTGAGAGAACATCCAATAAATTGTTTTAGATGGCTTATTACAACAATGTTACTGGCCTGGCATATTAAATTATTTGCAATCCTGTAAATCACACAGGCGATTTGAAAATAACCCATTAAAGGCATCATGGTGACATTTCTCCACTCTACAACATAACCATCTCTGCCACAGCTCTTTTTAATCACGGGGAATTTTGTCATCAATCACATTCCATTAGGCCTTTAATAAGATACAAACAGAATCTGAGGAGATGAATCTGGAGGAATCTGCAGGGTTGGAAGGGGAGTTTTATGAATATGATCAGGTTAACAGTGATTGTTACTCAGTTATAAACACACGACTGTAAACTTCTTAACTTTCAACTGTCTTTTTTCAAAATACAATAATACATTTTAGTGTAATGGGTAAGTGTAATAAGCAAAGTCAATATAAATTACATAAAAAAACAATTAAGTCCAGCAGTACAATCATATTTTTTTTTACACAGTATTGCACTTTGAAAGATGCAAGTGCACATTTGTAGTGAAGACAAATTCAGGCAAACAGTGAGATATTAAATTCACTCTGTGAACTGACCAAAAAAACATAAAAAACATCTCTTGTTAAGGGCTTCATTTTGGTCAATTTCAACAGAATTATTGCTTTCATTCATCATTCAGCTTGTAGATAGCTGTCTGCACTGAAAAAAGTTGAGTTTAGCCTGAGTATGGATTTAGATATGAACGCACCATCGGTCTTTGCCAATGGACACAGAGTTGGCCGTGCGTTTGAGTTGTGTGACCTTCTTTCACCTTCCCTGTGTCCCATGGGTGAAGTGAGGAGACAGGAGGGGGGAAGAGAGGAGGAGGTGCAGGGGGACAGAAGAGAAGGAGGGCAGAGGGGACGCTCACCCCGCCGCCTCCGACCTTCAGGTCCCAAAGGGACACGAGTCAAACTTCAAGAATAAACTTGAAGGAGTGTGTGACTTGGGCAGCAGAGCAGCCACAGGAGTTTCTAGCAACAGACTTACAGTAAGTGGGAGTTTATAAGTGGCCACTTCATGCAAGTTCTCAGGGAGCACTTCACCGCGTTGCCTCAGATTGGGCTTCAACTAATGTTAAATTGATGGTTGAGGACCAGATGTGGATACTTTCCTGCTAAACAAGAGTTGTGTGTGTCATAAGTTAACTCACAACTTTTCCTTTTCAGAATTTAAAGTCAGGTTTTCTTTACAGGTTTAGTACAACTTTCAATAATCCCTGATAAGGAGGAGGTCTTGTGTTGTGAAGCAAACCGATTTGTGTTGCCTACAGTGAATAGATGCTGTTGCGGTTGTATAAGAGACTATTTTGAAAGGCTGTCAGCTTTGAAGGTCCACAGAGTTTTGTACCTTGTCCAGCTCAGTCCTTCAAATCAAATCATTTTTATGACCGAAGGCACAGGGTCAAGTATCGCTCTACACTTGGGCTTGAACATCTGATTTATTTGAACCACAACTTCATTTGATTTGAGCTCATTTAATTCACATTAAGATTCAAGTGTTGTAGTGAATGTGGCTCCTGCAAGCGTAGACATGAAAAGCACCATAGATGAAGGGAGCGGAGCCATGGAGAGAGTTGTGTACATTCACCACCTACCTGCACCCACTGCGTTTGATCCAAACCCCACGCCTTTGAAGTGTGTATGCCTTTGTGCCGGGCCAAATAGGGGTGTGTGTGAAAAACCTTGCATTCAAGTGATGTCATCATTTACCCACAAGCACACACACACAAATGCGCCACATGCACATTCATGTGCACATCTACCAACACACCCTCACACCCACACAAATGGGAAACTAAATGGGAAAATGTTTTACCCACAGATATACTGTATGCCTTCAAAATTGTACCTCAGACCTTTTCCTTTTCTGACTGTGGACTATCTCAAATGGCAATGCAAATGTTCATTTTTATCAGATTGCACTTTTCAAGCTGGGAAAGGTAGAAATAAGTCTTCAAATATACTTAGGCTTTGCTAAATCTTTTCTTAAAATGGCTAAATATCAATCAATATTTCTATATTAGCAATGGATCACATGAGTACTTGTATGTGAAAGCGGTCGCTCAAAGTGATGAACCCACAGAGAATTATTACCCAACTCTGCAGCTCCCCTCAGCTCCATGGAGCGTTTTTAGTGTCTTTCAACTCGTTGTTACATTTTCTGGCCCTAAACTTTACTGTTCTGGTTCACTCTCACCACTCTCCCTCTCTCTCATGGAGTTGTTATCAGTTACAGCAGGCAGCTGCCTAACACCAAACAGAAGACAGACAAATGCCGTGTCTCCACCAAGCAGTCTTCAAATACAACCACTCCATACTGTCTCGTTTTTTTGTTACCCCTCTGTTGAGGTGTCTAGCACACTGACCCAGTACTTAAAGGTGGAGCTAGAAACACTGCAGTCCCTTGATTGGCCGACAGAATCGTCACACTGCTTAATGTGCAGAGGTGTAGTGCTGCCGGAGCGCACCTGAATGAGGCTCCGGCACTTTTTCGCTCCTATTGAGGAAACAGAATATTCGCAGTTTGCATAATCCGGTTGAAATTCATAAACGTGTTTTAAGCATCACTAAAGTGTATGTCATGCAAGAGAGCCAATAAACACAAACGGAATGGCCAAAGTCGTCATATTGACATTTAAGGTGTATTGATTGATTCACGACGTCAACTCATGCATTGAGTAATATGCAAGAAAACGTCCCACCTTAAAAGTTGCCAGTAGCTGGCGGTGTAGCCTTTTATCAGCACAGTGAAGTAAATTATTTTTTCTCCAGTCTACAGCTGGCTAACGTTAACTCAGCAGCAAAACATTCTTTCATTTGAAAAACTTTTGCAACTTTTCCTCAGAATGGATGTTCTGAATACGGCTTCATTCGCTCGGCACAAGTAAGTAAATGAAATCATCTGCTTAATGTTATGTGGTTGACGTGCTATTACCATCCGGTAACAATCCCGCCTACATTTGAGTACTGTCTGTGGTAGAAACGCAAAACAGATCTAGGGTTTAGGTACTTTTGGGCAAGGGTACTATATACTACACCAAAGGTAACAAAGGTTGCTTTCAAGATGTGTCATATCACTGTTGTGCCAGTAATACCAGATCTATTTCTCTGCCAAACCCAATAACCTAAATCAACTGTCCTCCCTCCATGACTGCTTAGCCGCCACCAAAGATTGGATGTCTCTTAATTTCCTCCACCTAAACCCTGACAAAATATAAATTCTTTTAATTGGACCTGATAACTTTGCCACCACAGCTGACCAGTTTATTGGTTCATTTCGCTCAAATGTCAGACCCACCACAAAGAATCTTGGTATCATCTTTGACAAGTATCTGACTTTTGACCATCAGATTACTAAGCTCGTCCAGTCCTGTTTTCTTCAACTACAAAATATCACAAAAATCAGATGTATCTTGTCTTTTACGGATCTTGAACTGTTAATTAACACCTTTATTTTCTCCCGTCTAGATTGTAATCAGATCTGTAATTCCCTCTACACGTGCCTCAGTCAAGCTGCTGTAAATCGTTTACAGTTGGTTCAAAATGCAGCTGCCAGACTATTAACCAGAACTAGCCGTTGGTCCCACATTACCCCTGTTCTTGCATCGCTCCATTGGCTTCCTGTAAAATTCAGAATAAACTACAAGATCCTGTTGATTACATATAAGGCACTGTATGACCTTACCCCAGTTACATTTCTGATCTCTTCGTTCCTCATTCCGCTTCTCGACCACTACGATCCTCAAATATCGGCTATGTGTTTGTGAAGCACTTCGTACCTGTGTGTTTTAAAAAGTGCTATATAAATAAAGCTTTTAACTACATCTGTCAGTGCCTCTCTCTGTCAGCACCTCTCCTCAAGATTCTTGCTGCAAGACACTCAGTTCAGGTGACCCGTCTCCCTATTGGCTGGCAACAGGGGATCAATCTAGAGTGACGTAAAAGTCGCATGAATTCCGATATGACCGTTCAGACTGAGGTCGCATTGCAAAAAATCAGACCTGTATCTGCTTTAGGACCACATATGAAATGGAAATTGAATTGGAAATGGAATTGAAAAGATCAGATTCCATGTGATTTGTGCTGTTCACACTGTTGTGAAAAAATCAGATCTGAGGTGCAAAAAAAATTGGATTTGGGTCACTTTTGCCTGCAGTCTAATTCTAATGTGAAGGAAGTGCTGCTAGCACTGCTGATCCCACTGAGTTTCAACACCTCTGTCTGCAGCTCTGTACAGCTTCGGTCACTTTTACCCTTTTGTTTTGTTTCACCACATTGTATGAGCTGATATGAAAAGAAATCTATCAAACTGAAGAAAGACTGATTATTAATAATGATTTATTTAATTTATTTATCTATTCAAAACACAATGGTTCCTGTTCATTTTGTGTAGACAACATGCAATGACAAATGACATTAGTAGGCCTGCCTACAACATAAACAGCTACACCCTGGCACACGAGGCTCATTACTTTTGCAGTAAGCACCACTGTATGGCCACATGAACAACCACATCAACAGTATGTTCATACACAAAATCACAGCAGCCATTTGCCATGGAGAGAGAGAGGCCACTTGACTTACCCTATTTGAAGTAGAAGACCTTTTGTCCTTCACAGCAGAGAAAATGGTCAATAACCAACTCATGTAATTTCCCAGTGGAGTTCCACAGGCACACAGGACTAATATTTTGGCTAAGTGACTGTGTCTCTCCTGTACACGTGTTCAGACTTGCTCTTTTTCTTCTACTTGGGTGCAGTTCCAGTTTCAAAGTGGTTTCACCTCCTATGAGTTTCTATTTACAGTTAACGCCAAAGTGTTTTCACCGAAATTACAGATCTTTACTGCTGCATGAAAAAGCATGATAGCTGATATCATGAGCATTGTCTTTGTCGTTGTCATTTGCATGACGTTGGTTTCATTGGTTTGTGGGAGCCTCCATAATAGTTTTTTTGTCCACGGTATGTACCATTCAGTTTTGCAGTGGCATGAATTAACAACATCTGCCTAATACTATTAGGGTTTAATCCTGGGAAACGCGATTCCCGGGAATACCCATCCAAACTATTTACCGTTTCCTGAGAAATATAATAACGGGAAAACTGGAAAAACGTTTTTAAAAAAACAAAACAAAAACATTTAGAACATATTGGAATATATTTAGAAAATATGTAGGCTTACAGTTTACTTTGTTAAAAGTAAAGTTTTAAGGAGAACACAAAGCGCTATGAATACAAGCACATACACAGGATTGTGCCATGACTGTTAATGCAGTAACAGTAACTTCCTTTTGGCCCATCAAATTGATCTGTTGTAGGCTCTACCATCTCTACCATCTTTGACGAGTTTTGTTTGTTTATACAATGAAGAATTGTCAAATATCACTACCATGAGGCTGCTCTCAGCAGACAGATCACAGGCAATGAACTTGGCATTTTATATTCCTCACAGCTATAGCAAAGTTCAAGCTGCATGCTGATGAACATAAATGGCTTCTTTCGCCTTATTAATACCACCAAATAATACAGTAAAGCGGTGAGGTTGGGAACCCATAGATTTATGCATATTTCTCCTTGGTTAGTGTTGCTTGAAATTCAATTCAATTCAATTCAATTTTATTTATATAGCGCCAAATCACAACAAAAGTCATCTCATGACACTTCACATATAGAGCAGGTCTAGACCGTACTCTTAATAATGTTATTTACAGAGACCCAACAATTCCCACCATGAGCAAGCACTTGGCAACANCAGACAGTCAGACAGACACAGACAGACAGACAGGAATGCAGCAACAACTATAATAACAATAGAAATATAACTAATAATAGCAATAACAGCTATTATTATAATAACAATAATAACAATGGAAAAATTACTAATAATAGAAATATGACTAGTAATAGAAATATGAGTAATAATAATAATACTACTAGTAGCAGTGGGGGTCAAGCAGGCCAACGGTGGCAGGCAGTCTGCAACAACGATCCACAGGAACCCACGAGGCGAGAAAGCACAGAAACTCCGGGGAAGATACAAAGTTAGTATATGACCAATGCATTTTGTTTGTAGCTGAAGTTATACCTTAAAAACAGAACTGAAACTGATTTCACTGATTTGAAAAAAGGTAAAAATGGGGAAAAGATGGCTGTGATAACGCAACACAAATACTGTTTTGTGGCAAAGAAAATGTTAAATCTTTTTAAATAAAATGCCAACATTAGCTTTAACATTAGGTGAAGCCTGGCTTCCCTTGTTTTCTGCACACACAGCTGGGGGGATTGATAATGATGTTTTTCAGCAGCTTTAGGTTCCCGTAATGGAAAAAGTGTTTTATAAAGTGTTTGTTTCACAATTGACACTTTCATACTGACTGATCTTTGCTATAAATTAAGAAAATACAAATGCACTTGGTGGGTTATAAAGAAATTAAAAAGATTTAAGGGGTTTTATTCTCCACTACATCCCTGTCTGTGACCAGCTGTTCCTGAATAAATCAATACGAAGCCAGCTGAATTCCAATTAGCAAGTCTACATTTCCAAAATAAGATGCTATTTGTTCTGCAGGCTACAGAAAGTTTCAGTCAGAAAGAGCAACTGGCAAAAAAAGACACCAACATAATTTGATTGTAACTTCTCAGAAAATGTTGACATTCAAACACTCTCTGGTTTTGATCTCTTTTAATTCAAAGCCCCCATTGGTCTGAATCGTTAGAAATGTGTTTTGCATGCTTGATTGCTTGTGCAAACATACACGTATGTTTTATGTAACTGTATGCAAGAGCATTCGACTGTAAATAGAAAAAGCAATTTAATCGTATCCCCTCTGTGGAAAGCTTCCTGTTGTGCAGTTAACTGTCAGATGACAGAGTGAAAAAGGAAAAACAACAAAAGGAGGAGATGAGCTATGAAGAAGAACAGGAAACAAGAGGAGCGGAGGAGCTGTCAGTCGCTCTCTGGGTTCTTGGGGTTTAATATCTCTTTCTCATGCACACATCTAAACCTCCTCCTCATCTGCTGTCAGTGAATGCCAGCTAGATGTCACTTTAACTCTGGATTTCCAGCTCATGACAGCGGTACTGAAGGTCAAATCACTAACAGTGAGCTCAGTTTAATGGGACTGAACATAAACCCCAGATAGTCTTAAAATACACTCAACAGCAGAGTCGTTTCGGGGGATTGATCACGTTTATCAGTGTCTGCTGCACATCCTGCAGACCCCCTTTTATTCATTATGTATAATATAGTGGAAGATAAGCTTCATGAAAATTTACTCCTGGTTGACATTGTAGTATAAATAGGCAGTGCAGGTGAGATATGACAGAAGTGCTGCACTACACTTTATCAAGTAATGAATAATACAGGACATCAGAAATCAAACTTCAAACCGGTAGAAACCAGAAACAAGTTTTTATACTGTTTTGCTCCAACTGTTACTGTGTGTTCTGGGCTTCTGAGCCCTCTTGTTTTGGTATAGGATAGATCGCTAAAGGCACCAAAATCCTGAAATATTTATCCTTTAAGTTTATTACAACTGAATTACTAACCTTGTCTTCTCTTATTTATTTTTATAGGGAAACATAATTGCTGCTTAGATTATGTTCAGTGGCAATGTTTTTTTCAAACGAATGAAGTTTTCATTTTGCTCGAAATCTGCTCAAAAAAGGGAGGCGGTCGGGGTGAATGGTGGCCATACATAACGCAGTGCTTTGATTTGCAGACCAGGGTTTGGTTAGGTTTTGGCAACAGAGGGACTTTGGTTAAGGTTGGGGAAAGATTGTGGTTTGGCTACATGTTCAAAAATTAAACTCATACTTCTTTACTTAAATATTAAACCAAGACCACAATCTTTCTTTGACCTTAACCAAATGCTGTGAGAACCTAAATATAACTATTGTTAACCATGCTTGAGTTGCAACGAGTTAATATTGCATTGCAAGAGCAGATAATGGAGGGAAAACACATTAAAATATGTTGGTAGTGAATGCTTTGCAGATACAGACAGGAGACAAATTAAAGGAAAAATCTGAAGAAACATAACAAATACAGATGCTTCCATATAGGTGAAAAGTATTTTGCTGGCATGGTTTGGGTCCACTTGTCCCCTTAGGGGGAAGGGTCAATACAATAAAAAATCAATACAAAGTTGTTCTGATAGAAGTGGTCTCTTCCAGGATGACAATGCTCCCATCCATAGGGCACGAGAGGTCACTGAATGGTTTGATGAGTATGAAAATGATGTGAATCATATGCTATGACCTTCACAGTCACCAGCTCTCAACCCAATTGAACACCTATGGGATGTTATGTTGGTTTTTTCTTTAATTTGTCACCCGTCCGTATGTCCTGTATGAACATTTTGCAATTTTGCAGATGTGTTCATTAAAAACATTTCCTCATTGTGTTGATAAAGACATAATCTGTTACACTTATTTGGTGTTGTAAATTAGTATTATATAAATATAATTTCTACAAGGCTGGCTGTATTTTCATAGTTTTTCATAATTTCTATTGGCAATAAGTTGTTGTTGAGGCCTGAAAAGGTGAGTGAGGAAAGGAACACGAGCAATTCGATGATAACACAGGATTTATACAAACTCCCAGGTTAGCCAGACTTATATAGAGGAGAAAATGAAGGTGAACAGTAAAAAGTGTCCATTATAAACAGACTTCCTGGTTCAACTCTGACCTACTGTAATTCCGTAGCAGTTTTTCTGTAAAAAGAATGATTATTTTATCTCTGGTTTAGATAATCTGGCTAAACTGTTGCTTATATTGTGTTTTGTGTCCGTCTGACTTTCTCAGATCTCAGGCTTTGGTGAGACCAATGTTGTCATACATGGGGCAACAAAACAAGACTCAAGTTGTAATAAACAACAATGATTCTTTAAAGATGGCAGTAAGATCTGTCTCCTTGCTACACTATCTCTCCCCATTATCTGGCTTTCACTTTCATCAGTTTCAGTTTCATTCCAGCTTGGTCTTTTAGTTTGATCAAAGAACGCCAACTGAGTCACTGTCATAAAAATGATTCTTGTTGAGTGAATATTACATAATCATGATCATACCCATCAGCCAATTTTTATTGCCCCAGTCATTTATTAACTCACTTTGATGCATTGATCTCTGATTTGGGCCTATTATGACCGATGACAAAATGAAACTAATAATGGATTTTTGATTTAGACTAGAAGCTCACTGAGGACAAGCAGTATATCTGACATGACAGGGAGATATCTGTATTCATCTGAGTGTGTGTGTGTGTCATTTCTGGTATGGAGTGGGTGAGTGAGTGTGTTTGTGAGTAAGGTCACACTTTGTGAGATATCAGAAAAGCAATATTCCTTCAAGTTCAGCGGCATGTGTTGAAGAGAGACCACAGCAGGAAGAAAGGGATTGTGGGATGTGGCACTGATAGTCATCTGTTGTTCACTTGCACTACGTGTCTTGCCGCTGGCCTGTGTGTGTGTGAGTGTGTTTGAATTTTGCAGTACAGTGTGTCCATACTGTAGTAGTGGCATCTGAGCTCATCGTAATGTGAATGCATTTTAAGCATTTAGCTGACATTCATATAATGTGCATCGCCGTGTTAAAGACTATGAGAGCGTTTGTAGATGGCTATAACAGTTAACTACTCTAGTTATAATCATCAAAGATTTTCATTTGATATGTGTCATTTGATTTGTGTGATGTTCGATCACTGCGCACTTTTTTCCAGGCCAACATTATATCTAGAATATTATTACACCATCTGTACTATCCTTTCACCAGAAAAGATAATTGAAATAGGACAATTCGGTTTGCACATGGGAACTACATGTATGGTATGGTTAAAGACACAGTGAAGTTTTCCAAGTTTTTCCTGCATCTCTTTGTGAATTGTTCAGTGGCTCTTTTTATATGCTAAATATATGTCAAAACATTGTATTTTTTTGTATTTTTATATACAAATCCCTGCCTTTTTTTCTTCCTGTAAAATATTTTTGATGACTCATCTTGAACTTAGAGGCATATACATAAATTTATCCAATCAAAAATGATTTTGTGTGAGCTAACTGAACCCTTCATATGAAACTGCTCTTGTCCATTAGCTAGTGGGTCGGAGCTAGCAATGTTGTGGCAGGAGGTGTGTGTTTGGATCTCAGTTGGCAAAAGAATGTGGTTGGGTTCTGTATTCATTTCTCCCTCACCCTCCACCTCCTGATCTTACAGCTCGGGTGAGGAAAGTGTGGGTGGAGGACAACAGTCCTATCGCTCCCTATGTCATTACAGCTCTGTATTGCGCTGTATTCATAAGACATACCCACTTTAGATCAATCCAATCGCATGTCAAAGGGTAATTACACCTTCAAATTCTGCTAGAACCCCCCCCTTCCAGCATATTTAAAAAATGGTACCTTAAACAACACACCCTCACCAACGCAACTGTTTTTGGTCTGAATCCCCACTAATTCACCAGTCTCACGCTCAAAATTCAGATCCTTCTTCACTTTGCTACAAAAAGGGCACACTACTTCCACTGAAACTGAAAGCTGTACATAAATCATGTGTTGCATTGCACTGTTGGCACTCTCACAGTGCCAGTTTAAAGAAACATTACATCAAACACAGCTGAAGAAAAAGTCGATATGGGAGTTGTATGCAGTGAATATGTGGAAGGTATTGTATATGTGACTATATTGCCCAAATGCTCAACATCAGAAAATGATTATAATGTACATGCAATTTGAGGAGATGAACCTGAGAAGCAGTGATTGAACATAATTGCATTCAGATTTCATCACTATATGTGTTGTAACTCGCAGGGATCACTGTGACTCATATGAAAAAGATAACACGTTAATCTGTTAGGATGAACTAACACAACCTGTATAGGCTAGACTTTATCTTGGAAACGAGACCCCAGAGCAACTTCTTTGGCTTGCTCAGAGATGTCAATCAAACTGTTTTGCCCCTGAGTGCCGGCTGAGCATCCAGTAATTCACTGGGAGGCTGCGTTGAGTGCAAATGTCTGTTAAGTACATATTTTTCCCTGAATTCTTTTCTGAACATACCCGATGGTTACATTCATTGCCCAAAGGATCATTCCAGTTGTTCCAGTTACAGGCAAAAGGCAAAAACAAGAAAATATAATTCAACAAGACACAGACATTTTATTTAGTTTTTAAAGATCCTGAAAATGTATTTTCTCAATCAGCTTCTCTCTATGAGTGATGGGATCTTAAATCAATTTTCTGCCAAAGTTGGAGCAGTTTTGGTTATTTCACATGAGAGATTTATGCTGATTTGTACCCGCCACTCCATTTGCTACACAAAATGTCTCTTCCCACTTATGCCAACTTGATTTGACAACTGTAGGGCAAGAAAACAAAATATCATGCACCAACAGTACTGTAAACAATAAACACAATATTCCACATGGCTTGTTATTCGCATAGAGTTTGATTATCAGCTGACATGCCCATTTAACTGGGTTTCCCCGCCCTTGCTGTTATGTAACAAGTGTCACGATGGCACGGCCAAATGGAGCTCAGCCAATTGGATTTCATGTACTTTCACGCACCAATCAGGATCTAGCAACTTTTGAATCAGAATCTGATGACACTTTAGTTTAGCTTAAAAAAACTTTATTGTCCTCAAAGAGCCAATTTGTATTAGGGTGCTTTCACACCTGAGCTGTTTGGTCCATTTTAATTGAACCCTGGAGCGTTTCGTCAGATGGTCCGGTTCGTTTGGAGTGGTGTGAAAGCTCATTCGAACTGTG
>NTHP01000011.1:1030915-1054118 GCA_003416845.1 Oplegnathus fasciatus | reverse complement strand
CCCCCCTCAATTAGTGTTAAGGTGATGGTACAGGTGTACCCTGTTTTTCTCTCTCTCTCTCTCCCTCTCAAGATAGAAAGCTATGGAGCCAAAGAAGACAGTGTATTGATTAGGGAATACTGTAGACATTAGAAATAATTAAACAGAAGGCATCAGTCTAATAACAATAATAAAATAAACATTCAATAACAACTGAATGTAATTACAATTAAATTGTTTCATTAAACGATAATAAAATGGCAATCAAACTGATTCATTAATAGACAGTTAAAATCAGATCAGGATGCAGCCGTTGCATTTTTATCCTTTGTTTAGCAGCTCAGCTTTAACAAGGGCCCCAAATCTGATTTAAAGAATTGTTTCTATCCATTGTCTTTAATCTTTTATCTTTACAACCCTTCTCCAAATCAGTACAAATCAGTGTTTTTACAATATTAGTGCCACACTTGTATGACACCTGGCAAGTATTGGTACAATCTTTGATAATTTTGGGACTTAGATAAGTCATTTCTGTACATTAATTCGTAATTTATACCATCTAATTACTTCTAGTGGACATAAATGAACAGATAAGTCAATACAAATAAATGTTTATAATGTAACTTTTTTCCCCCCTCTGTGAGTGCTCCTGCCAAATGGACCAGACTGGGCTTCGCACACCTCAGTGGGTGCAATAAACAATTTCCCTTCACCAAACTCTGCCTCCTAAAAAGTACATTTGTATACAACTAATTTGCATTGGCTAATATGTTTTGTAGGAAATGTCAGATTAAATCAAGGGCTTATTGATTCATGTTCACAAAGTCACTTAGCTCTTAGTTACCTTAAAAAGACATCTTTTAAATATCACAGACTCATCCCCTATAGGCTTCAAAGTTGGCGGGTCAAAGATTCATGTCATGTCACTTACAATGTAATTGTCTCGGCTTATGTATACTTTGTTTGTTGTCTTTAAATACATCTTCTCTATCTATCTGTTAAAGTATTTTAACTAGAAGCAAACCACAGTGATATAGCCACCCATAGTTTATTATGAATGTCTGGCTGTTTGTGCCTTCTGTGTGTTCATCTGCTATACAAACATCCCTCCTCCGAGTGTCTGTTCTGTAAAACTGGGTGAGTGGTGTCAGGGAAGAGGGGGCCTGGATTGATGTTGTCAGGAAGTAACCAGGCTCTTATGTTAATTCATCAGCTGGCAATCATGGTAGAAAGCAGCACCAGTTAGATGGCGGTGGAGTGGTGTGTAGTGACTGTGAGCGTGAAGATCATGAAGAGAGATGCAGAAGACATTATATATCCCAAATGAATATCACACTTAACATCAATCGTGATCAGTCTTAAAATAACGAAGAAGTGACACTGCATACCTTGACATGTGCAGGGGAATTTAGATTTACACAAGGAAATCATATAAGTAGAAAAACCGTACACAAGAGTTACAAATATTACATCAAACAATGCAAATAATGTTTTCAACAAATTCAAATTGTTCATCACTTCAGAAGAAATGTATATCTTGTCAAAAGAAAGACTTGTGGAGAGGGGAAACAGCTACTGTAGGCAGTCTCCTGGATAAAATAAGATTGCATATGTGATATTTTAACAGTATATCTTTCAAGTATTTGAATGCACGGTGGCCCCGAGGTGCAAAGTTCGGTTCATTTGGTTTAGACTAAAAGAAAAAATGATAATGTTGATAATGATAATGGTTCATGTTTACACTGACGTTTTACAAGCCAAGGGCTGTAAACTTGAACCCTAATTGACTGGACAGTTTTGGTGATGTCATCCTGCATCATCAGCACATCACCAGCACCCGCGTGATGAAATCAAATTCCAGTGACTGACAGCCGTTTATGCAGCACTTTAATGATTTAAATGTGTATATTCATGTTCTCTGGTGTCACAAAGAGCTCTTGAGGAAATAACTAATCATTAGCATGATTAGTATTATTAGACTGCAAATTGACCGCATGTTATGAATAGAGAAAGGATGAAAAAGAGGCGTCTTGTACAACAATATTACAGGGGGGATTCACACACTTTTGAATGACCTTAATGGCCAAAATACACAGAGTAGGATACAAGCAAAATTGACTGCAGTTTTAACTGCTTTTGACTGTCTAATTTATCTCACTTGCTGACATGCATATGTGTTACCACGGTTACTGAATGATTTGCATAAATATATACATCGGTTATACAGATTGCATATTGTAAATCAGCAAGATTTATTAGACCTTTGCAAATGATCCAAAATCAAACTACAATCTGCAAATGCTCCAAAATGCGGCAGCACACCTGCCTAAGCTCATGTCACTGCACTTTCCATTACCCTCCACAGGTTTCCTCACCTATTATGCTCCTTCTCCCTCCCTACCTTTTGATTCTTCTCTAGCTCTTTCTGAAAACAAAATCATTTGCTAGGCGCTCAGTTACTTCATGCACCTGCATGTCTGGTGGAACGTGGAACTGAGTGTTCAGGCACTTATTCTTTGATCTACTGTAGCTTGGATTCTACCACAAATACTGTGAAATACTGATTCACAGTGTATTAGTAGCTTTTGAAATCATGCTAATATCACATATTTAGTATCACAAAATAATTTGGTTGGTCCGCTTGCTTTTAGACCACACACAAAATGGGCTTTAACTGAACCAAACAGGTTAGATGTAGCACCCTTACAGGCTCAGCCATTCTGTAGCATCACGGTGAATGCAGGCGTGTCCTCATCGCTGTACTTAAAATACACACCATCAGGAGTGAACTTCATTTGAACTTAATTAGCATTAACGCTTGCAATTAGATAAGGTGCTGCCACCGCTGAGCAAACTAATTTAGAGGCAAGTGCACCTCTGAACAAGCACCAACCGTAATTTGCATTCAAACATGCGATTAGACAAGTATTGACCACTCGCCTGGTGTCCTGAATGACTGAGCAACCCCAGTTTACAAGTGATGGGGGGAAAAATCAGTGTAAGAGTCACTGCAGTTGAGTTTCAAGGTTTTACCTCGACTTCTTTTGTTCAAATTAACTGCTGAGTCCTTAAGTCCTACATCCCTCTACTCACTTCTGCACATTTAATCATCATTTCTGTGTAGTTTGAATTTACTGGTCCCCATTTTACAGAAGCCCCCATGCCCCTCACAGGTGGGATCTAATTAGTGCTCAGCCAGGTGTAAATCGTCAATTTGCCACCATGAGGACCTGAAAAACAGGAATTGGAACCCAGTTAACTTATTTCACAACTTTTGGGACTGGATATGACTGTAGAAATTTTAAATTTGAGACTTATATATTTTTGACCTTGCAAGACAATGACAAAACTTCTTTTATTGCTTTTATTTTGTCAGTTGTTGTAATTGTTTTTTGTTTCCACTAGTCTTTTATAGACCTTTTTCACAGCAGACATTGTGGCTTGTCATAGCAGGAAAAACACAGGTGTAGTTGATAACATTAAAAACAACTGTATTCCATCTAGGTGAGTGAGTACCAGGGTGCTGGTATCATGCATGCTGGTTCACTGTCATAACTTACTGTGACACTTCATGGAACTGAGCCATCGTTAACAAAATTTGTTTCACCTGTGCTTTTACCTGCTATGACAAGTCAAAATGTCTGCTGTGAAAAAGGTCTACTGGGTCTGCATGTACAGAACATATCACTAGGTGACACACCTGGGCTGCCAATATTCATTTGTTGTTAACACTGTCAAGGTCAGTTCACTGTATCTACACCAAGGATAAATTCACTTGGCTACAACAGGTGTGCTGAAGAGGTAAACTGCATCCTTTTTGTCACAAGTGTGAGGTACAGTAAAAATTACACATTCAATTTTTACATTACAAAAAATAAGTTGAGAATTTCTTTATGCTATTTGCCTTTAGTATTTGTTAAGCCATAGTCGGCCACAGTATCTTCTACAGTAGAAACTTTTCAAATGTTGAAGCTGTCAGGCTTTTAAACATTTTCTTTTGCTTTTAAGAATAAACAAGAAATGCCACATGAGGTTGGATATAAATATCTCTAGCAGACAATGGCCTTTTAAATGTTAATGCCTGTTACTCATCAAACTACTTAGGGAGGCAGACACAGTTGTTTCAAAATGTACAGACTTTATGATACTTTGAACAGGCACTTACTTGCAGCACGATGCTGTCTTGACACTTCTGTTAATTTGCTCATTTATGGAGTAAATATTCAACTATTATTCAACACTGTCCAGCACTGGCTACATTATATTTAACTCTTTTTTTGGTTTATTATAATATTCGAAGGATAAATATTTATGTTTGCTTTTGTAATTTTCTTTAATTCTTTTGTCATGCTAGACCAGGACTGCATAACTACATAAAATATTCACAGTCATTCATTTCCTTTTGGTTCTGGTCTTCAGTAATGAATATTTTTTAGTTTGTATTTCTGTCACACTTCCTGTTGTTGGTTCAAGTGACACTAAGTGTTCACCAGCATGTGGTCCATGATTCACGAAATGCCTCCTCATACAAATTACTGTGAGGTGTACTGTAACAACCCACATTTTCTGAAGTATTCAACTAAACTACAGGCCTGATCGCCCGCATAGCAGGCAAAGAAATAATTGAGCCTTTTGGGTGGAGGAATACTTCTTGCTCAAGGCCCCCAAAAGTTGAACACCAGCCCTGTCTGGGAGCATTTATCATAAAAAATACCCTCTCTGAGCTATGTTCAGTCACTCCAGGATTTTGGAGTCAAATCCTTCAATACATATTACCTTGCCCAGAATGGAATATGACATGCATCTATTGGACAGGAAGAAAGTGTTGTGTGATTGGGCACAGCGTGTCTCTCCTCGTTCACCATGAAGCTAGGCTATTCAGAGTGGTTATAATGACAGCTCAAACAGGGAGCCTTGTCTGGGAATGCAGATAAGGCAGAGCGAGTGTGTGAGTGTATGTGTGTTGGGGTACAAGGAGGGGTTACAGGGGAATGGGCAGGAAGGCGAGGAGGAAAGACAGATGGACAGAGAGGAGAGAAAGAGACAGATGGAGAAACAGAAGAAGAGAGCGAGAGAGAGAGAAAGAGAGAGAGAGATTGCATAATAGCACAGAAATGGCCATGATTGCTCACTGCAGCATAATTTAAAGTATGGCACCCATCACCAGTTTTTCTATCGCCCTCTATTCTCTCTTTCGTTAAACTTTTCTCTCATTCCCTGTCTGTTCTTCCTGTTTCATAACCAAGAAAATCTAATTTATTTTCAGACCACTTTTAAAATAAGTGTCACTATATATTCTCTACATAATGCAAATCATAAAGGTGGTAACCAAAAAGGTCAAAATTACAAACCAATAAATGAAACAAACAGACCTAATAAAAAGCAGAGCGGCCATTTAAGCAAAACACATATTTGAGTTACAGTGGTCTGTGGTGTGCTTATGTGACGCCGAACATTAAACTGAAGCACCACAAACAGTGATAGCAGGGGTGGAGATGGGTGGAGCAGCACAAATGCAGAGCAGGTCAGTTAAAAAAAAAAAAAATCAACTTTAAAATGAGTTAGGGCAAAGTAACATATGGGACATACAGTGTATGCTAAACATTTACCATGTGCTACATTTTGTAGCACATTTTGTTGGTTTTGTAAAATTGTAGCGACGGATTTATTAAGATCTCGCATTTGAATTAAAGCGATAGTTTGACATTTTGGGAAATCACCAAGTTGCTTTCTGGTGGAGAGTTAGATGAAAAGATTCATTCTTTGTGCTAAGCTAACTGGCTGCTCGCAGCATCATATTTAACAGACAGATAGTGGTATCGATCTTCTCAGCTTACTCTCCAACACAAAGCAAATTGGTTTATTTCCCAAAATGTCAAACTATTCTTTTAAGTCAAATTCAGATGTCTAAGTGCAACACTGACGGTGCTAATCTATGAATTCAGATATTGATTCAAAATAACAGTGCGAACTACAGTAGGATGAGGAAACAGCTCAGTGTTTTGGTTTTCTGTCCTGCAGCTTTACTGTTTTGGTTCACTCTCACTGCTCTCAACCTGTGTTGTTTTTTGCTGGTTGCTGTTTTCAGCGAAATAGCTCTAAAAACCCACTGTACAGCAAAGAGTATCTCTGCATTGAGTAAAATGATAACTATAAAAGTGGCAAGGTTTGCATTCTGCCTGTTGAAAGATAAAACATTCCTTGACAAGTACCGTCATGTGAGTTATTGTGTTTTAACATGTTGCTCTTCTGACTTTGCCCACTGTGTACAGCCATCATAATTCTCAACCCCGAAGAAACAAAAGCACAAGAAACTCAAACAAAACCATTGAAAAAATCAAAAAAACAAAACCAAATGGAAAAAAAGTTAATTTTACTTGCAGGTAATCAGCAGTGGATTTTATTTTTCAGTTTACAGAATATTGATAAGAATTGACATGGCAGGTTCGCTGTGGGTAAACACTAGAATAATGTGAGCATAAACACATCCTCTAAAACAGTACTAAAACTGAATGTATTTACATATAAAGTATGTTTATGTAACAGTAACATGACATTTTCTTATTGTGCATCTTGGTACGGTGAGGAAGGCAGTGATAATGATTATGTCTAAAACACTGCAAAACCTACCACACATCACCTCCTCCACCAAGTGTTAGAGATCCCTTAACCTCTGAGGAGAAACACAGCAGCCATCTGTACAACTAAATCATCCAAATGAAATCTAACATGTCCTGACAGTGCACTCATTATAAATGAATAATATTTGCAATAAGAATACATAGAAAAATGAACACCAGCTTCTTCTATGATCCTCGTGCTCGCTTTGTATTCTTGAACCAAGTGTCTCGACTGCCCAGGACTTCATCATCCAGCGAGCAGAGTTATACTGTGGTGTAAAGCTCCTGCTGATCTCAGGCGAGGAGAAGCTGTGCCAGGCCCGGTGCTGTTTGGTCAGGGCAGAGGCTGGGGCTGGACCTATAGGTGGATATTATAATTCATGCAGCTTTGCGCACTGGTCAGGGATAAGCTCACCTCAAGGTCAGGGAGCTGTGAGTGGAATACTCATTGGGAAGTCTGGGCTTATTTTCACATCTCTGCACATCCTTTTCCATCTCCTCACAAATGAGGAAAGACTCTACGATGTGTGGTAGAGCCAGTGTTTTGGAGCACATGCCAAGAATGAACACTCCGGCAATAGAAACCCTATTGCTGTTTTAGTGGTGCTGTTTATCTTTTTCCATACTCAAAGTGTGGTAAATTGCCAGAATAAACCACAACATAACATTTCCTATTGAATACAAACGCTTCTTCTGTTTAACTGTAAGTGAAAATATGTTGGAGTTTTACCACTAATGTATACAAAGATATTATTATTCTTTTGTTATGTATATTTTAATGCAAATTCCACACAAATTTCATTTCCAAGGATCTGCTTTCTGCACATTTCTCCAAACAGAAAAAGTGCAAGTGTGGGAGTCTCACATGTAGTTTTCACTCTACATGTACATTCAAAAGGTATCACCATGCATACATAATGTACATACAGTAAACCCACCACACCCGCGCTTATCCGTATGCACAAAAAAGCAAAAGGAAAATAAGTCCTACACGACTGCGCACACACTCAAACACACAAACGAAAGGAGATCCCAGGGAGCACTGACAAGTGTGCTTACCATAGCCCGAGGTAAAACAGAAAACAGAAACAAAACAGAAACAGTCTGCTCGCTAGATATCCATGACAATAACAAATTGATGGAGTTTACTTCTCATATATTATTTATATTATTTGATAGGGTTGTAGGCGATCTACATGGGAGAGAAATTCTGGAGAGAGTACAGAACATCTTGGATGTTTGGATGAAAGAAGCTGCTTCCTCCAAGGCTTGTTGGGTGTATGTTTTCATCTGTCACATTTTAATGTGAATAAGAGATACTTGTTCCCGTCCTCTCCAGTGCTGCAGCGCTCAACCAGACACACAAACATTATGACGCACTAAATCACTGATGTCAGTCTATGGAATAAGAAGTGGTAGCAAACAAATGTGTATTTTCTAGTAACCATATGTATCTGCAGTATTTGTATTCCACTTGGTTAATTCAGAAAAAAAGTGCATTCTGTTGTTTGTGGTATATTAGAAGTGGATTTTTTTTTAAAGATTTCATATGTCTAATATTCTTCTACTGTACCTTCAGGCTAGAGGATTATGACTGGTACATTTGAATACTTCACTGAATGTGAGGTACTGTATATGTTTCAGTACTGGTGTCCTGGATAAGAAGTAAAGTCCAGTCCGTTACAAAAAAAATGAAATGGTGATACCACTGGAAATATCCTGTTTTTGAAAAAAAGCTGGAGAAGATTCTTTTCATGTTCTTTTGTGTGTGTTTCTCTCATTCATCATGTCTGATTTATGTTTAACACAGTAACGCACAATAACTTTCTCAGGCTGGAAAGCTTCATCCTGCTTTTGGTTTATAAAGTTATACTTAAGCATTGCTATACTTTACGGTGGCTTTGCCATAGGCGGGCAGGCATGTGTACATCTGTGAGTGGGTTGTATCAAAGATAGTGGCGAGAGCCTCTTACACTCAAGTGAGTGAGGAGTGTTTATGTTCCCGTGTAGGGAAGTGAAGATCATGTTCTCTTTACTTCTTAAGCCAGCGTATTTGAAAGATACCTTACTAGAGGAACATATATAACAGCAGATTAATCACCCTCTTTGGCTTGTAGTGCACAATAGCACAAACCCCTTCCCATGTAATGAACTACGCTACATGTGAATAAAGACATTTTCTGTGCCCTACATGAGTGTGATATAAAATAAGATGTCTGACAGTTCTTTGTCTAATTATTAGCAGCGGGAAAGGGATTTTTTGGTTTCAGGGAATAAAATCTTGATTACTTGAGGGGGTATCATGTAAGTTGTTGGTGTGTTTGTGTGTGTTTGAGTGTGCGGGAGACCACCTGCTGTTGTTATAGCTACCTATTTTGTTTAAGGAAGTAATTTGGCCTTAATCCACTGCCTTAATATCTTACACCACTGATCGTTTATAATTCCCCTCCTACTGTTTTACTCTGCAGAGGTGGCTGATGTGCATAAAGCCCAAGCTGGGGAGTTTGTGTAATCCAGACTCCATTTCATTATTTGAGTTGGAAGGTTTGTATGTCAAATATGAAAATAACGTGGCCCACGGTCTCCCCTTTGCAATTATTTAAGTGTTTATTTAGAAAATCTAATTGTGGGGAATGGTTGGGGCACAATGATGTTTTTTTGTAATATTTTATTTGTCTGATTTTTTGTATAATAAATCAGATGCATAGCCTATAAGGCAGCACAAGACAGCAAAAGGAAAGAGCAAAACACAAATAGTATTTAATTATATCGAGAGAGCATGAATACTGCTGGAAAGAGGCCAAGTTGCTGTTAATGTGTGCATGTGACTGTATAGGCTGTAAACCCTACTGTAACACCCTCTCTTAGCATCTCTTGTCACCTTTTCCTCAGTGTGAATGGTGTCTTTGAGTTTTGCTTCTTGTGTAAACAGTCCTCTTTGAAGTGCTTAATGGGACAGAAGAGGCTATTGCGATTGTGCTTCTCCATATTGTACCTCTACTACTGCTAGTCCTACTCTGTATGTACAGTATCTCTTGCATGTCTGTGTGTCCTGGAGGAGGGATCCCTTCTCTGTTGCTTTCTGCAGTTTCTCTCCTTTTATGCATGTTTTTTTATTTATTGTGGAGATTTTCTCATCTTCTTTCCTCATACAGATTTTAAAGCCCTCTTGTGATTTTAGGCTATATAATTAAAATTGGATTATCTTGAAGTGGCCTATAAGTGCAAAAGAATAAATGATGCATCACAGTGGGATTCGATCTCTGTCTGTCTATCTGCGAGGCAGCAGCACTGACCACTGAGCAACTGCATTGCCCAGAAAAACTGCTTTGTACAAGCCCATAGAGAGATGAGAACTACAATCATCCAAATATCTCCACTGGCTCTAAACCCACGTGCAGCCAGTTTGGTTGTAAAAAGAAGAACTCACATCTCACACCCTCATTCAAGCTATAATGATTAAAAAAATAAATCTTTTCATTTAGGTTTTGACATGTTTACACAATTTTCAAATGTGGGAAAATATAGCAATTTAAAAAATATGCTTGCATAGAAAGATTTGAGCCTTCAATTACAATGGCAGTGAATGGGAGAGTGAAAGAGCTCTCCCAATCAATTAAGGGTCAGAGCTGCAAAACTACAACTCCTGTGGGTTAGATTTTTACAATTTCAGAGAGAGGAAGGCGTGTGTGAACATGTTGATGTATTATATACGTGTAAAGAGTGAAGACTACGGGTTGAAGAGCAATTTCAAATGTTTTTTCTCGTCTTAAAAAACACAGCTCCTCAGTCTGTTGATTGCATCATCCACAAACAGACCACATACACAACCATTATGAAGTCTGAAAGCATCTGAAAAAAGTGGTAAACTCATACTGTGATCTTTGAAAAACTGTAAGAGAAATCAAAGAGGTAAATTAGAGTGATATAGTAGAAAGGGCTGCAATCTGTTAAGAGTTAGAATGATGTTTCTAGCTGAAAGTATGATGTGGTGCACAGGGTGAATGAACCCATACACGAATGACACGTAATGACTGGGTGAGTCGTTGACATGCGAAGGACTGAAAGTACATTCATTCAAACAATAATGGAACGGGAATTTGGTTATGACAACCAGAGACAAAAAAAAAAAACTTAATCACAAAACAAGCAAAAAATTGTACACAACTCAAAAAAGCAAAATGAATGTATGAAAGAACAAGAAAGAAAAATTAAAACCAACCCACACATTCCCTCTCATGCGCTTGTTTCTAAAGAACTCATCCAAAAAACAGCCAAAATATCTGCTTTTGGTTTAGTGTTTAAAGATTTACATGCATCAGTGACAACATGGTCTTAAAATATGCTGATACATGCTGTTTTGATATACAACAGGAAATGGGACATCTGAAAAGTTGTTTTTAGATCATTTCTATTTTTTCTGACTCCATATGACATGAGTCACTCTATTAATTGCGCATGAATGACTGTCCAGATGGTCAACTTGCAGCAGTACTATGGCTTAGTAAAGTCTATGGTGGTCCACTGCATACTAAGAGACAAATTATGTCATCCTTGTCTTATTTTCAGGACAATATCTGTAATTGTTGTAAAGACGGTGTCCAATTAGCTTGTAGAGTAGTAGAGAAGTATTTAGTGGATACGAGTTGACCTCTGTAGATTGACAACTTTGTTATGAGAGCTGAGAGAGAGAGATTAAACAGAATTAGTAGTTAACTAAGCTGCTCTCACACAGAGAATATAGTATTCAGATGAAAACATCAGCTGGATCAAAATATTCATCAGAATCATCCTCATTCTTCTTCATGCTTGCAATAAAAGACTAGTATTATACTGTATACACAATACTAAAAAATAAGCACAAAAACTAACAGCCATTGTTTCACTCCTGATATCTTTCAGTCAAACACACAGTATTTATAGGCAGAGCTATAGGACATAAGATCTAAACAGAAATGAAGAAAAATAATAGATTCAATTTCAGATATACTGTGACTAGAGCTTTCCATCAACCATGGCCTGTCCACGCACTGACATTTCTAATTTAAACAAATTAACTGTCTGAATCTCACTCTATACACTGTAAATCAATACATACATGTATACCTTGACAAGTCGCACATGTGGTGTGGCAACAGGTGCAATGATAATTAAGATAGCAGTGAGACCACCAACAGGTAAAGCAGTAATAAAGTAATGAATAGAAGCAATCATTTATAGTTTTCTGTAATGAAGAGTTTAGTTCATTAACGTATGATTTGACCTCACTGATAGTATTTGAGAGTTTACCAATAGCGGTTTCTTTGGCATCATCTGTACAGGATATTGACAGATCCAAAGTACGAGTGTGTAGAAACCTTAGGAGCCACTGATTAATAGAAAGCAAGTGAGGGGGCTTCCATCATTAATTATAATTCTTTTTGTTCATTTAATATTCAATAACCAAACTGTCTCTTGAGCCACAGTGATCTTAAGCAATTAATTATTAACATTAACACTTAAGGATAAAAGATATATGGGTCCTCAAGATCTGGGATGTGGCCACCTAGTACCAATAGGCTAGATCTTCACATAAGGGCTCTCCTACATCATGTTCCTACTGTGAGCATTTTCTCATCGCTTATGCAGCATTCATGTCATATTGTTCAGACCATAATTACGTGAAGCAGAAAACTGTTCACGTCCGTCTCCTACCTCTAGTTCCAAGATATCTCCCACTTGGTGAAAAGAACTACAGCGTGTCATCAAAGTGTCAACAAACCAGCTATAGAAGCTGTGGTAATGGCTGGTAACTATGGTTGGAAATATGTCATTTTGACCATGGATGTCTGATGGATGCGGCTGCATTGCATTCTGATTCTGAAGTCCACTGGAAGTGTTTCAGAAATGGAGGATCTTTAAGCAGTCAACCACATTTCAAATATTGTTTTGACAACATTTTTTTGTGCTTTTGTGAGATGCGGGCTGGTCCTGCAAAAAAAAGAGCCAGTACGTTAAGATAGCAGAGCACAGGATGGAAAGATGCCTCATGTGAGCCATGGGCGAGATGCCAGTGGACACTGTTGCACTAGATTGGCAGAAGATTGTCTCTGACATGCCACAGTGGAGCTAGAATGCAACACAGCTGCATCCAGCAGACACTGGGGGTAAAAGTTGTTATTTCTGGAGGTCAACTTACAACAACTTGTACAGCTGCATTGATCTCATCCACACTTGTTGCCATTTTTGTTTGGAGATTTCATCCTGTGCCAGAGCGAGAATCAATTCCATTCTTAATCCTGCCTATACGGCTCTGATTGGTTCAGTTGTTTTTCCAGCCGGGAAAATGCCACCAACACCAGACCTATTTGAACCTATTGCTGAAAATGTGAAAATAAAATCAGATGATTCAGAGGTCTTTAGACAGTCTGTATCAGTGGTATTAGAAAGAATGTTGATTTATTATATATATATAGTATACATATGATGTTATATTCATACCATAGATACAAATTAATGTTAAACCCTGTTCAACAGAGTAGTTTCTGAAAATTGTTGTTGAATGTGCCATCAAACACTTCAGTTACATCATTTTTCAGTTTGCCATTGCCATTGAATGAGCATAAATTGGATCCAAACAAGAACCTTTTGCTTTTTGTGGCAACACAGTGATTTCATTCCCTCCCACTACATCCATACCTCTGTCGTCTGATTACATACTATGCCAGCTCTCCTCAACCTCTAAATTCATTGAGGGTAGTATCCTGGCCTCTTATTCTTTCATCATTCAGTTTTGATTTATGCAGCGCAGGATGTACCATAAATACATGTCAAGTACTGAATGGATGACAAATTCCACTGCAAAGTGAAATGTCGGATTGTACAGACAGACAACACATAGATGTAAATGTGCATGGGCTGCAATAAATTATGTAGTTCGTGTAGAGTATGGGCAGAGTTGATATGGCTCAGAACTGCTCTTTAGCTTGCAGCATCGATCCCACTGACTGACTGAAAAAATGAGCCCTGATGTCCACTAGGGGACACTAGGTTTGCTCTGTTGAACTAGAGCTCATCAAGTCTCTTTCTCTCCCTCATGGTCTCTCTCTCTCTCTCTCTCTCTCGTGACCCTCTCACAGTAAGGACATTCCCAAAAGACTGGCTGTTTAGAAAATTCATATTAGATATGCTGTACAAAACCATGCAGAGACTGCAACACGCCCCCCCCGTAAAACTTTCAATTGCAGCCCTGACGGTATTGTTTTACAAGTGCAGATATTCCCATTGTCTTAATGCAGAAGAAACAAAGACCAAGACACTTGCTCTTTCTTTCCTTCCACTCGTTTATGCTTTTGTTGTACGTGTTAAATGTATTCCTAACAATAGAAAATATCTATTTTTCCTACATGTGTGGCACCAAAATTAGTTAAAATGTAAGCGCTCACAGATAAACACAAAGAGTGTGAGGAGGAATTCTGCTTTTTTATTCTCAGTCTTAATGACGACTTCATATCTAGCACTAATACAGAGAGAAAGACTCCATCTAATCTGTAGGCTCCGGGCTGACTCTCTGACTGCAGAGTAGATTTTGTTAATAGGGAGATCTCCCCTCATTATGGGGCTATAGGTATGGCACACTGTATATATTTTTGGCAAAGAAATGGTCTTTCCTCTAATTTTGACTCATTTGAATACACAAGGTGCGTACTGCTCTCTCATTTTGGTTTATCCCTACACCATTTTTTTTTTCAAATTTGTGTTTGTATCTTAAAAGACTGTACAATATCTGACTCTGAGTCAGTAACTGATTCCAGCCCCTTGTTACAATCATGAACATAGGTCAATCAATGATCTATATTCAACAAGTTCTCCAAATTAAACAAAAACACGCGTAGTTTGTCCATGCCCTCTAGAACGACACATAAAAGCGTTTTCCGATCTGACGCCACCCATCGACAGGACAACATCATTTGTTTGTTCTTTCCAAAACCATTGCAAATCACTGCTGAAGAATAAATGTGTTTCATGATGTAGAGTAGAATAGAATAGAATATACTTTAATGTCCCCGTGGGTAAAATTCATTCTGAATATAATAAATACAATATACAATTCACAGACATAACCCACTAAATAAAAGGCAAATAGTTGCACAAGTACATTCAGTACTAAACCATACATTGCACAAACCCTAGGCCAGCAGCACCTTTTTCTTCTTAATTTTAAAATGCCACCACAACTAGGGAACTTTATAAGCCCACAACAGCACTTTGGTTAAGGTTTGGTTAAGTTTAGGCACAAAAACAACTTGGTTAGGTTTAGGGAAAGATCATGGTGGTCTGGGTTAAAACAAGTGGTCATAGTTAAAAGAAACCCACGCTGACAGCTGATAGGAAATGGAAAATGAGCAGCAGCCTCCTGTGTTAAGGTCTGATGTTTTGTTGATCCCTATGTGGTCTTTGTCGTTCTAATGTCACAATACTTCTACCTTTGCTTCGGACGGAGTCATAATCTCCACGACTGCTAGAGGGCTTTGTCACTTGAACGTAAACATACAGTACTGCATGTTGTTTTGGGGCATTTGCTGAAATGACTAATGCTTTTGTTCTTGGGAGGACAGTTTCCCTATGTTTACGTTTTACCAACAGGGTTTCATGTGGTCATGTGAATAATGACTGTTATCTGTCAGGAGCAAAAGCAGAAGTAGCATGATGTTACCAACCAAGTTTGTGACTTTGACACCGGAGACTGCTGTACCAATGGTCAGTTTTGGTTTCTTTTAACCATGACCACGATTTCTCCCTAACCAAGTGGGTTTAGTTGCCTAAACATAACCAAATTTTAACCATAGCAGAGGCGCATTAATCCTGCCAAGAGGAGCGCCATATGGGTCCTTTTGAAAGGCAGTGACCAATTTTGACCTATTTCGTAGGGAGACATGTTGTGCAAGACAAACCTTACACAGCCCAGAACCAGGTCTTAATTAGTGACAGTGAATGTAAATCTAATTAAAATGTGGCTGCGCCCATTTACATCACCGGCAGCTGAGGGTGCGTTTGTGCATCAGAAGGTGCAGTGCAATTTTTTACTGGTTTTTGCATGAAATTGTGCTGTAATTTCTTCCTGCTCAGATCACCAGTTAATTTGTCACGGCTTTATTTGGTGGAGACACACAGACATTTGGGTTTGCGGTGTGTGTCTTGCACACAAAATCGGTGTGTTCCTCTGCTCTGCAAACCTGCTGCTAATTCCTTCATCAGGCCTCGCGTTCTCCTGCCTCACCTGTTGCCTGTTGTCTCATTATCTCTCGTGTATTTAAACTCCTGTCTTGGCTGTCGCTGCTTTGTTGTCTGTTGCCTTGAGTTCCTGACAGTAATTTTCTACTAAAGCATTTTGCTCGTATGCTTCACCCTCAGTCTGTTGCCAGGTGTCTACATTTGGGTCTTGTTACCCAACTGTGACATGAATTCACTTCATTGTTCTGATTTATTTTATTAATTATGTTGATGTTTTTGCATAACAATATATTTGATCCAATGATGCCCCTGATGAGGAGTACTAGATTTACTAATTAAGTTTTACTGAAAGTAACATAATGGGATGCATTATCATTGGATTACCATTGCCATTCAAGACTAAATTACTGAGAAACAACTGACAAGGATAGTGAATAAAAACATGCTCAGAAAACAAATTGCATTAATGTGCACATCAATATTGTATTTTTAGTTAGCATATTCAAATCTGTTTAAGTTGCCAATCGTGAATAGTATATCCCCTTTGCAGTAATTAGGACAAGTACATGTGTATACTATGTCAGATATATGCTAGCTGGCACATGCTGACAGCATATCTGTTGATTGTTTGGCTTGGTGGTAACGATATGTAGTGCCACCATGGAGTCACGACATGTCTAAATGCACAGGTGGGAAACTACAATAGTTTTTATTGACTATGTCTCCGTATGCACAGACACATTGAAGAACTAGTTGCTAACATTAGCCAGGATGAGATCACATTTGGAATATTAATGTGCAATCAACATGTTCTATGCAAGCTTGAGGGAGGAAATAGTCTGTCGTGTTGCCTTGAACAATGTGGAATAGAAAATGATCACATCATTCTTGGGCTTTATGAAATCTTTCTGATGGACTGCTGGTATAAAGGGATGAAAAGTGATGAATAGTATGCGCTGCCTTTAAGCAGAATCATTGTAATACTGATAGCCAACCACAGTTGTGCTACAGCTACATACAATTGTACCGACAATGAATAAAATCTAATTTTGTAAAATAATTTTGTGGCTGTCATTGCTTTCACATGGTGTCATTTGTAGTTTTTTGGAGCGCTCACAAAGTGTTACAGGTAGGTGACCCATCAAACACATTTTTGTTGATACACAATATGTTCACTGGATTCATTTGGTGTGTGTGTGTGTGTGTGTGTGTGTGTGTGTCACAGCAAGCATCTCTTTCTGTCTCCCTCTACATACGTCTCACTCTCTCTCTATAACACTCGCTCTCTGTAAATTGTGTAGAGCTTGTCAGAGGGGAAGTTGGGATTAGGGGGGCTTTAGCATCAAATCTGACAAAGGTAATACCAGTAATTAGCATTCACTAGAAGACAGTGAAAAGATGGACATGATCGAAGACTCTGCCAAAGAATTTTATGCAGGTGAATGTACTTGTGAGTCAACAAAGCAAACTGTCTTGTCATTTCTCTGCAGTTTGAAATTGTTTAAATGTGCTCATGTGCTGTCAAGTGTTGTCAAAGTTGTCATGTAAAATGCCACAAATGAGGCTCGGAAAGTGCAACCTTTCTGATAACGTCTGATGTTTTTCTTCACATTGTGAAACTATTTAAGAAGTGTTATAATTCATACTTAACCCAATTTATGCAACAAAGGTGTGGACTTTGACTGATATTTTCATTATTAGGAACATTACAGGCGATGGCTAATTTAGAGGGATTATAAAATCTTTGCAAAGCAGGAGAGTAATCAAAATGCATTTCATATTTAACCGAATGAGGTAAGCCATTAGTCTTCATTATTGTCTCATTTTGTTACATTAACTGAAAACAATTGCAGGAATGGATAGAACTCGATTTTATCAGGCTCGTCTGGCACCGCACGCATTTTCATACTGGCCGGCCTAACCCATGTTAGTTAGATAGAAATAAATAGTCTGTTGAGCTTGAAAAAGAGAGAGATTTCTTTGAAATGTCCAATAATGAAAAATAGGAAAAAAAGCATGCCTAAAGGGGATGAATTAGCAAGGTGAATTATAAAATTACAGAACGTGAGCTGCATCCCAAGTTGGCCATATTTTTGCATCAAATGAAATCGCGTGCGTGTATTTCAAAGCATTAACGGCACAATTACATTGAGCTAAATGTACGTCCAAAACCCTCATTTGTTAATCCTGTGTTTAGAGGTGTGATTCAACAACGCCACTTTGATTTTCAAGACCACATTTCCGGGGCCATTTATGTTGATTTGTTGCACAAGTGCTGCAATTAAGGGACGCCCTTCATTGGCAGGTTGACTTACATCCACTTAACTGCAGTATCTGCTCTTCTGTCGCCCCTCTGTTGCTTTAGATTTGTCAAAGCGAGGCCATCAGTGCCAGGGAGAAGGAAAGGGATGAGGGAACAAGACCTGTGAATTAAGGGTGTAATCATCAGTATCCAAGAGCACTGCACAGCTGTAGTGCCTTCTCTCCATTGAATTTTATTTGTACAACAAGCCATTGTTGCACAAATAAAATTCACGCACGCTCATGTCTTTCTTACCATGAATGACATGAAATACCACCTCTCTGGTTGTACATTGACAAACACAGTTCTTGCTTGTGTAGAGTAGATTTCATTTAAAGCCTGGATTTGTCAGATGAAAGCGGCTTTATAATGCACAGCTATTCTGTTGCCTGTTATCACCTGGTTCAATGTGTTTGACTAAATGGTTAGCTAAAAGGATGAAAAAATATAGGAGGAGGAGTGAGGGGGCAAGGTAAAACATCAGACTTCTTAAAATAGTCAAATACATACAGACATACATCATTTCAGCTTGCATACACAATGTTAAATAAATAAAATCGAGATTAGAGTCTAAGTTCTCATGAATAGGTGTCTATGTAAATACCTCTATACTGCTGTTTAACATTTCCCTTACTAATGCAACACTGGAAGCCTTGTCAGCCCCCGTTGGGCAGCCTGCTGAGGTCAGCATCCACAACACGACAGGTCCTGCTGCCCATCTCCTTTTGGGGCATGGCATTACCATATAAACTTTGTTAATGACCTTGTCATTTACACAACTTAATTACCAGAGTTGTGTCCCCTGAACATCTTCCCATATGAATTATACATCAGGAGGGTGGCTTCAGACGAGGCGCTGGAGGGGTTTGGTAAAGGTATGCCAGCTCAATGCTTCAACTGGAAGAAGTCCCGTTTGTCTACCATGTAAGCAAAAATAAATAGCCAGTTGGGAGCAACCATTTTAGGAGGGTGTGAGGCACCTTTTTAAAATTTTGAATCAAAAAGCAGCTTGGTTTTGGATGGAGAAACTACTTATTTGGATGTTTTCCNNAAGACTTCAATGGAGTCGGTGGTGTGTTATAGTCCTTTAAGTAGGAATAATGTAAAGTTGCTGTAGTAGTTGCATTTTTTGGCAGATTGGTCAACTCACTTTTGATTTCTATAGTATTTGATGCTAATCTGGTGGGGTGTGGGCATGGATGTATTAAGAAAGCTGGATGTGGCGTGTTGAGTCAAGGCATTGCAACGGGTGGTGACACAAGGAGAGCACTTAAATGCACACCTCAGACACAAAGGACTTTGAGAGTAAAAACAAGTCTTTACTTAGAGCAGGCAGGGTTTGGTACACAGGTAGGCAGTTAACACAAGCAGACAAATCCAGCAGGGAGTAGGCAAAGATGAGGTCAAGAGGAAAACGAGCCAAAAAACCATGAGAACAACACTAGGAAGGACGCTGGAATGCTTGACACAGAGGACAAAGACGAACCGGCACAGGGAGAGGGGAGCACACAGACTAAATACACACAGGTGATTAACTAATGAGGCACAGGTGGAACTAATCAGGGCGGGGCAGGTGATCAAACAGGCGGGTAACATACAAGGGCAGGAAGTGAAGTCTCTGAAACGAGAGGAGAGGTAAGTAACACAAAATAAAACAGGAAATGTGCAAACTAAAAACGTGAAACCAGACAAGACAGACTAACGGAGAGGACGAGACGTTACAGGCATCAGTATCCTTCAGTTTGGACATTGGAACTGGGGAGGCTGCATCTGGCAATTTTTATAACTTTCTGAAACTGACAATCCGCCCACTTCACACAACATTGGCTAGGTTTACGGAGGTGAAAAAGCATGAAGGGTTTGAACTTCTCTTTCAAGCCCTCTTTTTTTCCATTCTTCACATGACTTTTCTCAGCTTTTTGCCCCGCCTTTCGGTGTAACCATTCAGAGAATTAAGTTTTGTACGAACCAGTTTGAAGCATGCTGAAAGCTTCAGTCTTGCTACCAAATGGTCCCAGTGGCCAATGACGGTACTGCAGAAAACAAAACAAAACAACAATGCTGACCAGAAAGCTTTTTCCACTAACACAGCCATTATGAAAGAGACATCTGTAAAGCTTTTGACAGGACACTTCAAAATGCAAACAAGGCCAATTATTATTCTTTGCATCAGGCATGGGTGTGCGGTGGGTCGCACAACACAGAAGCATACCAGGAAGAGAAAAACCTCAACTTTACTGCCTTTACTGAGGGAAAGTACAATATCTTTTGTGTTTTGTGTAATTTAAAAATGATTCTCATCATTTTCCTCAGATTTTGTGTTATGCCTCCAAGAGTGAGAGTCTGAGCAGCAGGAAAAAATAACATCAAATGAGAAATCATTTATATTTTCTTGATAGCAAAATACCATCAACATTTGAACCTTTTTATTTTATTGGAAAACTTGTTAGGCAGAATAAATTTGACCAATTCATGAAAGCCATTGTCACTGTGAGGATGTTCTTTGTCAGATGGATGTTCTTTGGTGAAATCTCTGTCCCAGCCAGTATATAAAAGTGTCCTCTCCATTAGGATTGTCCACTGGGATTGTGATGTATAAACTTGACTGTTAACACCATTTAAAGTGCAGTAATTTACGTTGCAGTTGTAATAACTTCACAACAATAAAGCCATATGTCGCTCTCCAGAACAACAAAAAGAACCAAGTGCATAACAAGAACCCCTGAGTGGGAGAGTCAGCTGTCAGTCTGATAATCGTCAGCTATCAATAAAACAGTTGAGCATGGTGTGCAATACATTTGATCTCCGTGAGTGCTGTCACAATCTTAAACGCAAGGTCTCATGTTTTTGTTTGAATAATGAAATGCCCTGATTTAATGGTTTAAAGTAATGAGGAAAAAAGCTGGAGCCAATATGTTCTTTTAATGAGCTATAACTAAACAGTAATCCCTGGAAAGAATTAAAAGGTTTTCTGTTTTATTCAGTAATCACAAGGGCTGCTAATATGCTACAGAGACACCCACTGTCATCCTCCATCACACACACACACACACACACACACACACACACACACACACACACACACGAGTGTTTTCATGACTTTTGAGGACGTTACATTGACTTACATTCATTCTACGTAGACTTACCCTAACTGCTACTTGCCTAACCCTTACCCTCACCTTAACCTAAACCTAACCTTATCCTAAACTTAAAGCAAGTCTTCACCTAAAATGCAATGATCTACGTTATTGGGACTTGCATTTTGTCCCCATATAGGAGGCGAGTCCCCACAATGTCGACGTGAGTCCCCACAATGTGAATAAACATGCACACACACACACAAAATAAAATTTAGCATTTTTTCTATTACATTCGTCCAAGCCTGCAGGGATATTTAAGTATTTTTCACCCATCACTTTTGTAACTCCTACTCAACACCTCAACAATGCCGCTGTCTGTTTTCTGCCCTCTGTCTGTGTCCACATCTCAAAATGGCATTGCTGTGAGGCTATGGTGCACAGTTTCACACAGATGAAAGCTGGCTACATTTCTTGTATTGTCTGGTGTTGTGCAGCATTGATCCTGCCTTTGGTCACCTGGAACTTACTTTACTTTTCACAGTAACCACATTCAAATTATTACATACCTGGAGGTTGATCTAGAGACGCATTGCAAGAAGAGACTTGGTCAGTTGCTTGGCCCTACTAAACGCATGAGAACTAAGCTAAATTTCCTGACTAAATCTCCTGCAGAAACCTCACAAGTGTCACAGAGTTATGAAGCCAGCAGCTGAAGGGACTCAGTAAACAATACAGTATGTCTCCTCATGCATTACATACACTCCCAATATGTTCAGTATAGCCTAGAGTTCATAACACAGCGTGGTAATGACATTCATGTTACAGCAGAGATTGTTTAGATTTGATATGCATCCTCTGCTGTCCGGTTTTCACAGCTAAAAACAATCTGTTGACCTACCATGCACCATAATGTTGAGTCTGGCGGCCTAAGAATTAAATAAAATGAAGACATAAATATTATGGGTTTTTTTTGTTGTTGTCGCAGATTTCCCTGTGTGCGGGGAAGAGAAGAAATGCCAAAAAAAACATCTCTCTAGTCTGCAGCAGCAGTCAAGAGCCAATGTTCTTTAGTACTGTTACATAAATGTGCAGAAAACACATTATTATAACAACTTATATAACAATGTGTGGAATTAACCATGACAATTTGACCATAACTATGTTACGGGCTCAGGAACGGAGTTAATATCAGATCAGAAAATGCTTCTATGTGTTGTTCTAGAGTGCATGGACAAACAAACAAATGTTTAATTTGCAGTACTTGTTGGAAGATAGTCAAGTAACATGGTTAAGTTACTTTGCCTTTCTTTTACTGTAGTCTCACCTTTACACAAATGAATGAATGAGTAAATAAACAGACAGACAAACAATCTCAGGTGACAGTTGCTTACAGTCTTATTTTGCATATCAGTGTTATCTGCAGTAATCTCATCATAATTCCACAAATGTAAAAACCTTTAAACATGTCTGAGAAAATTTGACAGTGCTCCTGTGGGTTTGAATGAAAGGTTGACTATTCACCAGACACATAGACCTTAATGGTGAAAAGGTCATTCCACTCTAAATAGTCAATGTTGCTGGAGCCATTCCCATGATAGAACCGCTGATAACTCTCTAAAATGAAATCTATCTGTGCCTGTGATGCATTGCTGTTTCACCGCCATTGGCGTTAATTCATTACAGAAGAACCAGGCAGAGATTACAGCTTTGTATTTCTTGACAATGTCACGCAGGCCTGCGCCATCCAGATAATTATGAGTCGAGAGCTGCGGACTCAGAATGAGAAAGCTCTCTGAGCTCATCTCATTCTTCTGAATGGGCCTCTGTCAGATACTGACAATGAGTGACCTTGTGCTTAGAAAATCGCACTGAATTAACCATGGAGCAGATATCACTTATACACCCCGGCTGCATTCCTCTTGAGGGGCCTGGAGTCATCTTTCAAAAATGAATCAACTCAACTGCCTAAATTACGTCCCCCCCCCGGCCACACAACAGAGACATGCACT
>NTHP01000011.1:990200-1013244 GCA_003416845.1 Oplegnathus fasciatus | reverse complement strand
AAAAAAAATACAGTTGGGAGCAGGTGAGCTCGAGGTGGAGAGAGAGCGAGAGGGGGGAAGATGGCTGCACTAATCAGTAGGCTGCCCTAAGGGATCAGTCTGCAGAGGCAAGGACTTCTGAATGAGAGAAAGCCAGAGAAAAAGAGGGCAGACTGGAGGGGGAGGAGAAGGACAGAAGAAACAACTAACACGATATATTAAAAGAATAACCAAAAAATGCCTGCATGAAAATGTAAATAATGAAATGATAGTGCAAGCGAGGGACAGGGACAGGTACAGAGACAGAGAGAGATAGCAGAATAGAAAGACAAAGAAGAAGTGTGGGGGCACAATTCATGTACTGCATCTTAAGTGAGAAATGAGTGCATGAGGACTGAATAATGAAACAAAGATTAGGTATTAGGTATGCCAGGTAGGTCTTTGTTGGAGAGCTCTTGGAAATATTTAAAAAGGTTAGTGTATGAATAAACATAGCTTATCAAGGTCCTTTTACGCAGGGAAAAGAAAGAGATCCTAATGAATAATAAAGAGCTGATGTGACAGGAGAGCCAGCCTTGTGCTCCGCTGCCCCCCCCGTAACACAGTAATGGAATGTTTCCTACAGGACTTCTTACCACAAAGGACAAAGGCATAATCATTAAAATGGGAGAGCAGGGAGGAGTCAATATTGCAAAGAGCTGTTGTTATTCATTGTGCAGGCTACAGATGGACTGTATATTAGGCGCATGGTGTTCCCATTAGAGATTCCACTGACACATGTTCACACAACCCTATTCAACTGCTCCCAAGGTCTCTGTTACAGTTCTGTCACACTCATGTAGGACACTGAAACAGTGAGAGGAACAGAGATAGGAATATAAAGGAGTCTCTGCTGACAGTGGGAACTGGTTCTTGGCTAATTTTTTATGAGCCATAGTTCATATAATGAAATAGATTGTGACATGCATGTTAATTGTTCACTGTTGCACTGTACAGTAAAACAAAAGTAATTTCCTCAGTGGCAATCAGCCTGGATTCTGTGGTATAATGCATGTTATAATTAACATAAATGCAGTAACTTCAGATCTCATTGTTGTCTATTGTTGTATTGTTGTGCTGCAACACCTTTTAATCAGATTTATTGCGGGTTTAAATTCAGTATTTTGAATTTTGATGGTTGAGACATCCTTTTGCTTGCATTTGTGGGGTCTCCATGTTTTGCTAGGATTGCTTCTTTAGTTTTCCTCAAGCAAAAGATATGAAATTAATTCCAAAATAAAATGGTTTTCAGTATAAAAATATAGTCTGAATGGATCCAGTTAAAAGGCAGAAGAGGAACTAAACTATGGTGAAAACACACTGACAATGTGGTCATAATGATAAATAAGCTGAAAATACAGCTGTGGCACCTCTACAAAAGAGAAGAAACATAGAAATTCAAAACACTGCTTGTTAGCATACAGTATATACTATGCACTATCTCTGGTGATGCAGAAATTTGTTCAGAAGTTGCAAAATTTAACAGAGACAAACAAAGTTTCTCCCACCACTGCTACTCCTACTACTGCTAAACACATCTGGTTAACACAAATATGCAATTTTCCCTCCCCATCTGCATCAGCATTCTTTAACTGTCAACAACAGCAGTGTCCCCTTTTCAGGTAAAAGAAGTGTGCAAAAATAAGACCTTCAGTTCCACTTGCCTCCTTAATTCACTGCTCTTGCAGCGAGGGTAGAAGTACTCACCCTGCTGTCTGTTATTGCAATCTTGCTGTTCACACCAATTTCAGAGAATGTGTCTGCAGGAGACTTTCCGTTTCCGGTTTTACTTTTGTATGTAATTTTTTCACCTGGATACATTTGAATAAGGGATTGTGCCTTTAACACATTCAGAAAATGTTAAATGCACCATCAAAGCCGGCCAGTTGACACTATGTGGCCTACCTCTTGAACGCCAGCAAAGTGCCGCAACTAAAGCCATCTGAAGCAATAGAGGATGCCAAGTTTAGTCATCTGTCGGCTCTGTGCAGTCTATGAATCACTTGTGGCCTGGAGGGCGATCTTTCTGTATGTGTAGTTATTTACCCATCACAACACCAGAGTGCCAGAGGTGCCCTTGACGGTCTTCAATGCTCGTTCAGTATTTCCTCAGCCTCTCACCTGGTCAGAGTGTTAACCTTGCAACACAGAGAGGGACTGAGGGGGATGCAGTGAGTGAAACTGGGATGTTTAAAACACAAAAGCAATGACCTCTGAAATGTGGGTGGATGGATTTTTAGGATAGTGGGGAATATGATAAAAATATCTTTAAAATTATGATAGGTGATAGAGTGAGCCTTCATTAGATACAAATGTAGAATATGGTTCTAAAATATTCTGTAGAGTATGGTCGAATATATATTGGACGACTTGCTGAGGTACAGTGTGAGGTGGAGTGAGCATCCCTTCCAGTCTCTCAGTGTTGTTGTATGCCTCTCTGTCACGAATCTCATTCCCTCCTGCACCCACTTGGATTTCATGCAAATTCTCGTTATTCCCCGTCAAGAAAGGTGCGTTCTCTAAGCGACTGGGTCAGGCTGGGGGAATCACATTAACTGACTCAGATCTGCCACAGTAGCTTATATAACTCTCACAGTCTCCGTTTACTGTATCAATTTGCAACGCTCCAAATTTTATTGGAGCTTTTCAGATTGTGTCACTGCTTGTACTCACTTTTCAGGAGTCCATCCACTTTTTGCATATTTGAGTATTTAAATATTAGGTAACAAATAATCAGGCCAGCTGTATTGAGGAACAGCAGATTTAAGCTTATTGTTCTTTCAAGTGCTGTAAGGTTTAAGGCTTTGCTACCAGGAAGCACCGCTTGAACACCCTTCCATGTCAGATATTCAAGTTGTTGAATTGTAGGTCAACACATATTGGCCATGTTCCCTTTTCTACCTGGCTCTAAAAAGGGTTGCACTACAACCTCTGCTCTACAGGAATAACGGCAAAAAGTTAGATGCTGGCTGCATCAAAACTCCAGAGGCAGCAACAACTTGCTTGAGAAAAAAACCCCAAAACAATAGAGAATTCACCTTATGGATTGTCTTTCACCCTCTTTGTTGTGCAAAATCAGATGATTGTACTGTAAGTTAAATGTAAATGTAATATTATAATATAAACGGTGTATTTGCTGCAGGTGTTTTTTTGTTTTGACCAAAAAAGCATGAACAAGCCTAAAGTGGTTCTCAACCCAGAGAAAAGATGAGCTCTTTGAGTCCTAGGTCAAAAGACAGGCTTGAATTTTTTCAAGTCTATGTGAAGACAGTACTCAGTCATATGTACATGTATATTGATAGGGTTGTGGGTAGCCATAATCTTGTCTTTCTTTCCTGGCTGTGAAGTGATTTCTTCATAGTCAGCTACACTGGACAAAAGCCACAGTCCTCGTTCTGTGCAAAAATATACCTTAAAGTTCAACAGAAGCTAATGTGAGGCTTCAGCAGCAGAGTTAGCCAAATCAAGTGGGTATCTCCCAAAGTCACAGTCTTTTTAGCACAAAGTTCCCTCTTTGTGTTTCCCCAGACTGTATGTCGTTGTTGAGCTACGAGGGAGGGACATGTCCTAGTTGCATTGCATGGGCAATACTCAAGTGATCAAAGACACCCACAGTTGACTAACTTAGACTGCCAAAGACTCATGTTAGCTTCTCTGAACGTCATCCAATTTCGCACAGGACAAAGTTTGTGGATTTTGTCCCCCTTGTCTTAGTGTAGTTGCTATACCAAGGAATCACTTCACGGCCAGTATGGAGAGGATGAATGATTACAGTGACCAATAACATTCCTACAGTGCATATGGCAGTATTGTGAATATTGTATTAAGATAGAGTCACGGTCACAGGTTGTCATTTTGTCAACTGTTATGAACCTTTACCTTTAAGTTACCTTTAAGTTCAAGTTTAGTTTATTTGTCACATATAATCATAGTGAAATGTATGAATGTATGTCCATTAGCTCCTTCAATTGTGCAGTAAAAATCAAAATTGAAAGTAAAAGTAAATGTTATATCAATAAAAATTTAAAATTAAATATAAGTAAAAATTTATATGAGCCAGAGGGCATACACAATTGCGTAGGGCCCCGCGAATCCTTTTTTTTTCTCCCTCTCTCTCTCTGTCTGAGTACATGCTGGGAGTCAGCGTGGTGAGTGCGGCTCAGAGCGTGCCAGAGTTTTCTGGCTCTTTTTGCTCGTTTTTCTATCACTGGGTCTGTTAAAGCGTTTTTGCTTTGCTGCTATTGTGTCACAAAAAGTTGGTCTTATTGTCCGGAAGCGGCCGCCGGCGGAGCTGCTCGGCATGGCTGCAGGTGGAAACTCTGGTTTGGACAAACTGACTCGCCGGCATGCGATAAAGCTTTTCCCGCCGGTCAGCTGTTCAGTGGAGGAGTGCAGTTTAGCGGTGGGTGAGACCGTTGGCTATGAGAGTATGAAATGTGCGTCTAGAATGAACAGTGCTGTTGTCATCTTTTTGGAGAGTGTAGAAAAAGCAAATCAGCTGCTCTCTCTCTCTCTCGGTCTCTCTCACAAACACAAACAGTCAAATAGAAAAAAGCTTTGCAGCTTTAGGGAAACCAGAGATTGTCAAGTTTTTAAAGATGCAATTAAACATGTTTTGAAACATTTTATTTTCCTCGTCTTATCTTATTCTCTACATATAGTTACTTCTATATAGTTTATAGTTTTATTTCAAAGTTCTCGGCTCCAGGCAAAGTAAGAGGGGCCCCCAAGAAAATCTTGCCTAGGGCCCCCTGTTGTCTAGAGCCGGGCCTGCCCTCATCCCTGAAATATTTTGGTTTAGTTTCTGTCTGTCTATTTGTTAACCTAAATGAACTAAACCTGACACCTAGCTCACTATACAGTTAGCGACATGGGAGGAGGACCCCTTGGCAAAGTGGGTCAAGCTCACCTAGTTTCAGGTAAGTCATGCACCCTATTTATATGCAGGCACAGCCATAAGGCTTAGTGGAAATCATTTTACCAGTACTACCTGTGTCGTGACAATAGACTTGAAAAATCTGAAACTATCCTTTCATGAAAACAGGCACTTGGTATTATTTGTACTGCCTACTGTACTGCACTCACACAGGCACTTGCAAAGGGCTGAGCACTCATCCAGAACACTGATGTTCGTTTTATTAATACTACTTGAGTTTACATAAAAGGCTGTGTGTAAAATTGTTCAAGACCCTGAGAAAAGCAGTGACAAAACCACATTTAATCTGGAGCTGATTTAATCACAAACAGAATGTAAATATTAGACACATGTTATATTAATTAGAATCAGTTTTATTGTTAGAGTTGTAGATTACATACTGTATGTTGATGAGAGTATTTTGTAGTGTTTCTCACAGCTATTGAACACAGAAACCACAGAGTGACTTGTTAAGCATTCTCAGTCAGTGCGTCACTGAAGTCAGTGAAGTGTATTGGAGCTGGGTTTTGGTACAGTAGGTGTGCCGGTAATAGCGTCTTTTTAATTGTGCTCCTCTGTGTGAGCAGGTGAGGGGAAGGCTTGTGTGCGTGTTCGAGTGTGTGTGTGAGTACATTATACTTTGATGAAGAGTGTGTGCGTGTGTGTGTGTGTGTGTGTGGGCACATGTTTATGTGTTTTCGAGTTGTCAATGCAGATTTACAGAAAGTAGTGATGTGATATGTGGAAAGCCCATTTTTATGCGGAGCGCAAAATGAAATGTGTTTGATGTCGCACACAGTTTATGTCCTATGCCAAGATGAGAATGCTCTTCTGTGGGAAGAGGATGAATACCATTTCATGGGTGACCTTGCAGGGAATTTTCAAAAGATGCTACTGTGGTATGATTTTAAGAGATAGTAAACATCTTTAAGTGTGTTCAGGGTGTTTTACAGCCCCAAGTTTTTCCCCACTCTCCTTATTTACAATCCAAACAGACTAAATTAATTCTTGAAGACTGAGAGCTCAAGTATGCCTGGAGCAGAATTTGCAATGGCACAGAAAATGTATTACACACAAAAACAGACTTGCACTCACAGTCATTTCAATCCCTCATTCAAAATAAAGTTTAATACCCAGCAGACCTGTCCATGAGTGTAAACTGTAAATCAAATGAGACCCTGCTTTTGAAAAGAGCTGACCAAAAAAACAACTAGAATTACCGCCCCGCGGTTGTATGCCTCCGCCAACCAGTGAAGTTGCTGTTTACATCAATGTCTGTCCAGACTCATATAATATATGTAGTGAAGACTTAATAAAAGGTATAAAGTGTATTTTTTTGCAAAACAGAAGTTATCACTATATTGACATCATACATGTCCAGTGAATAACTTTCAGTGAGAAACATGCTGTCTTCACTTAGAGACTATTTTTACATGTGAGTACAGAGGACTGATAGAGAGCTTCGTCACATGTTGCAATGACAATCATGTCGTGGCCTCTGGCCACAGCTATCGCCAGCGCGGAGGCATAAAAAACAACTCTATTGTACTTACAGAATTTCTGGGTTGAGCATCACTGGCCATTTTTACCTTGCTGTTGGCTACCCTTCCATTAAAGGTGCCCTGTGGAGTTTTTGACCACTAGAAGCGCTATGGAGCGTTGTTTTTAGGAGTGGGTCCCTGTTTTGCTTGTATCTCATGGAGGACACATATGCATTCGCACGAGTATGTGGGAGATGTGATACACGTTCCTGCTATTCCACTGATGGATGGTTGGTGGTGGTAATGTGCAAGGAAACATAGCAATGGGCTTTTGTTAGCAAGCAAATGCTCCAAAGCTCTAAAATATTTTATAAAAAAGTCTTTTTAAAGGTTTGGTAGTTCTAAAGTATACACAATGTTTTGGTGAGAAACAGTGTATGTAGCTTTGTTAATTTACAATAAAACGCCACAAGGTACCTTTAAGTTCTCATTTGGGCTAAGATGTTAACATGCACTCCAATACCTGATTAAACCAGCAGGGATACTATTACATTGTTTTACGTTAGTGTCCCATACAGAGACACAACAGTCTACCAACAATTTAGTGCAAAAAGATGCATTTCCCACTTTCTCCTTTTCCTGTTGACTGAACAATAATAATATATTGCATTGAATATGTATCACCAGTCTAGTTCTTGGTATTACTAACAGGTAATGATGTTCCTTAACTCTTAATTAACTTCCTTTTTGAAAGGCAACTTTACAGAAAACCACAGGAGACAAGGAAAACCCCTTATAGAACAGTTTTCAACTTAAACACAGCAGCAGCAGGAGAGCAACGGCAACATTGTGCTCTGTCCAAATTCTTTTTCTCTTGTTTTTTCCCAGTTTATTTCTCAACTATAGCAAACAGCATGGATCACTACTGCAGAGAATAAAGTATGTCCTATTTTTACCACCTTAAAATACATGGACAATGAGTGGTGATCCCAGAAGTAACCTGTGGAGTCTTGTTGACAGTCCTGCAACAACCGAATGGAAATACTTGTATATGTGTTAAGCATGAGTATACTGTATGTTTTAGTTAAGTGGTTCCTGGTCTAAAAGAACATATTCAATGAAGGCCAAAAAAAGTGTGTTAAGATATTCCTTCAATAATTTTTTTTAGACGTTCAATATTGTGCTATTTTAGAAATCAGCTTCAACTGAAAATTTGACTGTTTCTTCACCTTTGAACTCAGAAGAGAAGCAGTAAGGATTGCTTGGGTTTCTCAGAGAAATACAGAGATAAAAAAGAGGAGAGTTAGGAAAAGAGAATTACTTGATCTTATGCTTTTTTGTTTGCTCTGGGAATTCGGCAGTCTTATTATTATGTTTACTAATTTAACATTAGGGAGGTCAATTGTTTCTCTTTGTTCCCGTCCCAGTTGGTCTGCTCCTCTGCTCGGCTGATACATTGACTTTGCAAAAAGACCATTTAACTTGTAGAAATTTCAGTAGATACAGTATATTCTTCTCACAGCAGATTTGGGAGTGTCTTAATTTTCATCCAATTATGGTCAGAACTAGTTGAAATCAGGAGATTTCTGTTTATAAATTATACATTTTGTGTTCACAGGACGAATAAAATATTCAAAAAACAGCATTTCTGAAAACTCCTAATTTTACACGAGACAGTCAGTTACCACACTGTACCATGACCTTGCCGCAGGTGTCCATTAAAATTGAATTACAGAACACAAACATAGTACTTACGTACCAATGAACTGTTGAGCTAAAATAAATAAATAAATAAATAAATAATGCCGGGTTCAGACTACACAATATTTTTACGATGGTCACTGTGTCAGATTAGGCAAATATTGAGTCATAAATTCCTGCCGTGACTTGGATGAAAGACAAGATAGACTACACACTGGTCCCCAACCAATCATAGCTTGCTGTCTTTCACGATGTGCATGATGTCTTTGCTAGGGACCGACTTCCAGGAACAACAATGTAAACCAACAATGGCGGGCTGATATCGTGTGGTCTGAACCCGGCATTACCAACAAAACGCTGGATGGGGACAGAAAGGGATTTGATAAAGCTGACGAAGAGTTTTGAAAATCCTGACAAGTTTTGCAATTGGGCAAGAAAGAGAAATGTACTGATTTCTCTCAATATCAAGAATAGAGAATAACGCTGCTTCTGCTACACAATAACATTAAACTCTTTCCAGTGTAGATAAACATGACATAGCGCTCTCTCTCCCTCACACATAGAGGCTACCTCTCTCTCCCCCTCCCTGTCACACACACACACAGTCTTTATCGCTGTCTCTCATTACCTCTCACTCTTGTCCATGACTTTTCCACATCTCATTTTCTGTTCAGTTTTGGTCGCATGTTGTCTCTCCTTCCCCCTGCAGCTGTCCCTCAGACTCTCAAGCAGCTTCTGACTAATACTATTTCTGATGTCTTCTCTTTGCTTCTCTTACCATTAGCTGATTTGGACGTCTGGATGCACACAAACATAAAAGACATTTGGAATTTTTTTGCGTGGTTCTGACTGAGAAGCTAACTTGCCTTCGGTTACACAATTAACACTAGATCAAGGCTCTGTAGCTAAGTCGCACTGTTGCTGTCCTTACCTAGAGTTTAATACTGGTGCATTAATTTGCATCAGAGCTGTCCAGTTATACTGTCCGGTTATGCGTTCCAGCCAATCAGAATCGAGCATTCTCCGTGACCATAACATTCAAGTGTCACTTCATGCATGAGAGGTGAGTTTAATAGATAATTCCAGGTAACACTTTAACAGCACCACTGACTGATCACATCAAGTTTACATGTTGCCACTTAGCTGGTTGACTAGTTTAGCGCTAATTGGCAGCAAACATTTAGCACTTTGGCACTTAAAATTTTTTAGGAAAAACTGAAGCTACAATTTTTCCTGTTGTTATTTTGTGTTCGATGTTTTTGTTGTGACAACATAAGTGATAATAGTTAAAAAGGTTAAAAAGTAAGAGGGGTCGGTTGGGAGCTTGTAGATGTTAAGAACTTACTATGATTTGACTGTGAATATGAAGGATATAGATGTAATCAGGAAATGAGAGGACTACAATGCAAAAAACATATTACATGTTGAAAAGCATAGTTGTGCAAACCAGAATCTCCAGCCACTAGGGCGCAGCTTGTCTTGTCAATATAGCTTTCTTCATGTTGCATTCCTCACACATCTGCTGCAAGCATACTATATCCATGCAGTGGTTTCATATATCATTAAAATGGTCCAGCATCAATGTGATCTCAACACTGGTCGGTTCTTATTTGATGCTCTTCACTCACTGCTTCCCTTCTCTGGCTGTTTTATTAAATATTCACTGAATGTGTAACTTTTCTTTCCCCTCATGCCACGTATTTTGACTAGATTCTCTCTCCCTTTTGTCTTCTGTGCCTTTTTACTGTGAAAACAACTCTTTCCATTAAATCCAACCTTAATCACATGAAGAAAGCCTGAAAACATTTGAATTTGGAAGTTGCTGAGACGCATGAGCTCACAGTCTCAACTAACTGTGTAAAAGTTGTCAGATCTAGAACTATGATACAAAATCCATCAAGAGTTTTCATTGCCTAACTTGGTGATCCAAATACATGAAAAGAAGAATACTGTGAGCACATGTCAAAAACACACAAACAAAAAGTATTGGTCATTAACAAAAATTGCTATCCTATCTGTTACAACATTGTGTGAAATTACATTTAAAGGTAGAACAATTGGGAATGAGAGTTCAGACAATAAAGACTTAATACAGCACAGTCTTGTCTCTACTAACATCAACGCAGGTTAAATGACTCTTTTAGTGCCAGCAGGTCCATCAGTAGTGAGCTGTGGGAACTGTGACCATATGGCGATGATAGGTCACACTAGACAGAGGTCCAGAGAGAGTGCCTGAACAAACCTACCCTGGCAGATAAAATTAGAAACGCCCTGTCAAAACGCAAACAAAATTAACTGCCTGCTTTAATCCCAAGGGACGCTACCTTGCAGGTGCATATCTGTCTGTGTTTTGGCCTCTGGCCCTGGTCTGGCAGAGGAGCAAAGCATAAGGTAAATGAAGTGGAGAACATGGTCAGACCTGGTGGGTGGCAGGCACAGGGCAGAGGGGTGCCAGCCTGCCAGTCCCCTCCTTGGACAGAGAGGGTTAGGGGGCAATGGAGACAGTGTCTGGGTTGGATGAAACAGTCCTAGACATCAAACAGCGTGAGGTCTTACAAGGCTCATTAGGAGAGAGGCTGCAAGTCTTTTAGCACCCTCTTTATTGTGTTAAATAGACACACAAATTTTTGTTCCCATGGTGAACTATACTGCTCATCTTCAGGATGTGAGATGTTAGAAACATAAAGGCAGCACAATCCAATATAATAGCCCCGTAATAAATTCTACATCTGTGTAGCTCAAAATGTTCTATTTGTGTTAAGACTGCAGTGTGTTGATTCACATCCTGTGTATTTGTGTATTTGGTTGCATTATATTATAAAGTGTACCAAATATTTTGCTCTTATTGCTGTATGTGCATTCTACGTCTTGCAGTTGTCTCACTTTATAAAGCATGATAAGACATGATTTGATTGCTGCATAGCAAAACAGCAGTAATATGAGCAGTCTTGTGCAGGGGTAGACAAAACAATGAAAACACCTCTCCTACAAAGGTGTATCATATTACATTGAATGCTAATTAGCAGCATTTGTCAACTGGTGTTAGATTGTCTGTGCCACCAAAACAGAAGAAATTGTCAAAAAAAAACTTGCAAAACCATTTGATATATCAACTCAACCTTTCACCATCAAATGGCAAATACAGACAGGCTGCATTTAGAGGAAGAAGTTGAAAACAGCTAACATGGATATGATGGACACATAAAAGGGGTTGACAAATTCTGCTAACCGGCATTCAAGCTAATATGACCCACATTTGTAGTTGTGGTGATGTATGTACTTCAAAGTTGAAGTTCTTTTTCATGAATAGTTTACTATATTTTGTTGTTCTTCTGTCTTCTCTGTAAGTCAAAGTGTCTGTGAATCTTTAGACAAGAGACATATGGGAATTATTGCACATTCGCACCAAGCAGGGAACTTTCTTCTTCTTTCTTATTTTTAAAAAAATCTTGACAGTTTACATCTTTAGTTCAGCTTGATTTGGTTAATGCAAATAATAACAGCCAGTATGTGCCATATAATCACAAAACACGGCATTTTTTCATGTTTTTGTACCAAAAACATTTTTCATTTTTTGTACCTGAGATAAAAACCAGAGATGGTAAATTATAGCAAATGCACTGACAAATGCACTAGCATTAACAGACTGGGTGTGTCTGTAAACTAATCCATGTAACTTTTGTTTACAAGCCTGCTTGTAAGTGGGCAGTGTGCACCTCAACAGAAGAGTGCAAAAAGGAAAGCTTTTCACTATGTGGATCAGGACAAAGAACATGAACTGCAGGTGAAATTAACCCCACAGTTAGGCTATATTAAGATCCACAGTTAATGATGAGTAATGGTTTGTATTTCTGACGTCTTGCTGAGAAAATGAGTCGTTGCATTTGTCTGCTTTTTAGCAATGTCCACTACGGCTCCGTTTTCTCTCAAAACTGCAACTCCAAAACAACAGACTTGTCCACAGTGCCATGTTTTACTGTATACCAACTTATGATTTAGGGAGAATATCTATTAAAACTTTTTAGGTTGCTGTCAACCTGAAAGACTGTGTGTGGAAATCCATCTTTTCCGCACTTTTTCTTAGTGTAAAGTTTGTGAAAATATAAGGACGCGGATATATTTACGTGTCAGTCTGAAGACTGGGTTAAAGGCAAAGTAAATCGTTTTCCTGTCTTACATGACTTTTGCATAACTATTAAAAAGGCTCCCTGCCCAAACTTCCATTAGCACCATCTTCCCTGTGGAGGGTATCGTCAGAATGAGAAAATGGCTTCTAATTTTTAGACATATTGGCATTTTCAAACTGCTGATTGCTGATTGCTGTCACACAGAGAGATTGTTTTATAATAACGTTCCTTTTGTATCACAGCTCTGTGGACTCTACATTTAAAGTAGAATTCTGAAATTCAATATACATTATGCAGCGGCTGTAGCAAATAGGGGTCTAGGACAGATTCTGAAAACATTATTGTTCACTCACAAATCGCAAATAATAATTATATTAAGTAATAAAAAAAAATTTATCACGCTCCTATTATTGTAAGTGAAAACAGGCTGGTGCGTTTAATATCAGACAGGGTGGTGCCTCCTATTAAACCAATCAATTATGCTGATCAGTTTCATGAAGACATGTCATCAGTTGAGGCCTCAGCTGAATGTGCTGCTACCAGTCAGTAAATCAGAGATCCACCAGATGCAATTAGCAGCAGTCAATATCTGAAAATATGGCGCCAAATGCCAATAAATTTGTGTTTAGCAGACCTGTCAACAAGGGACACTTGCTACAGGCTGTCGGGATGGCTATGTTGGTCTGTTGTTCTGTCTGTCTGACAGGCGGTCCATTGCTTTGGTCCAGTCTAAAATATCTCAACAACTCTTGGATGAATATTTGTACAGATGTCCATGGTGCTCAAAGGATGAACCCTAATACCATTAGCACAATATTTATTTTTAGTGCTAATGTAAGCGTGCTCGCCAGCTAAACTAAGGTGGTGAACATGGTACACATTGCTAGCATAGTTCTTAGTCTTGTTAATATGATATTTGGTCTTTGCCTTTTGTTAAACTTTATCCAAACGGAGACAATTAAAGCACTCAAAACAATGTATCACTCCTCGTACCATCTTCTTCATAGACATGTAGCCTTTAATACTGTTGGCTTCTTGCTGGAAATGGAGCTATAGCTCTGATAACAGCTACTCTACTACAGTGCCCAAATTTGTCACGATGGGGATGCTAAGACAGACCTGTCATCTTTCGCAGTGGCACAAAGGTTCTTTGTCTTGTATTTTTCTAATCCCATCCCATCATTACCTGTAAATGCAGTTCTTATTTTTGTCTTTTATATTTATATATGGATAGCTTCTTTAAATCCCAAATTGAATGCAAAGCCTATACAGTACATTGAAAGATTGACAAAAATAAAAAAAAGGAATCTAAATAACCCAGTTATCAGTGTCCTTAGTAAATTCAATAACTGTTCAATAGAGCTGAGTTATTCTTCTTTCCCCACAGCAATAGAGCCAACTTTCTGTTGGAGAAAGGATTTATGAGAGGATTTATGCTAGTTTTTTCAACAAAGCTGGTCATTTACCAGTAAAGATATGCTGCATGTTTATTTTCACACAACTTCTTCCACTATACAAGTGGTATAAAAATGTATTATGGATAGATAGATAGATAGATAGATAGATAGATAGATAGATAGATAGATACAGAGTGAGAGAGAGAGAGAGAGACAGACAAAGAGATGTGTTAATTTGTTGTTGAGAAAGGCAGAAAGACCTAATGTGTTTTCCACACTTAATTATTTCACCAGCGGAGTATAATCATATTTGGAGTAATGCCCAGGGGACATAATAAATTTGGTCCTGGTATACTGGGAAAGAACTAATGCTAGTTAAAATATCAACATTTTGCGGCGTATGAAATTAATTTGCTATTTAATAGAAAATCAAAATACTGGCTGCTTCCTCTTGGGTATAATTTCCCATTTGTGAAAATTAAATGGAAATTTGGAACAAAGATATAGAAGATCAGTAAAGGTCAAGTGTCTGCTAACAAGCCCTCTCTCCTATGTAAACAAATATCTTGTATCTTTTAAAATATCTCGTTTTAAACTGGTAAATGGACTGGAGAAAAGTGCAAACAATTCAATTCAATCATTCTTCATTTCGCCATGTGGCATGCAGGTTGCTACACATAAAGTTAATGACAATTCCTTTTGAGTTACCAACATTTTAGAGCATAAATGGGTATGCTGCTAACATATTTTGCTGGTGTTTACTCAAATTTAGCTTTTGGCCTTCCTTTAACCAATCATTAACTACCAATCTCCCCAGGCAAAGAAATAGTGGACTGACATGAACATCTGACTGCACAAAACAACAACAGTTTACTTCAGTGTGTCTGTTTTACACAACCACCTCCCACTGGTGTGCCCCCTCATGGGTGTGCCATCATGGAAATAAAGTGTCATTTTCCCCTTTCCAATGAATTATTGGCCGTTAATTTCCATTTGAAATCTACAGTCTAATTAACAGGTTTGAAACTACATCAACAGTGGTGATAACCACTGTTTTATTAATAGAACATGCCTTTTGCAGAGTCTGCACACAAAGCCAAGGCAAAGATGGATGTCTTGGCTTTAATTAACCAGAATTATTTACTGACTAGGGCAGGCTTATGGGAGCATCACTCATGTAATGGATATATTAGCAAAAGACTGAAGGGATTAGCTTCTGTGGAATTAACAGACTGTGGGCAGTTCATCATGTAGTGATGGTACTATACAATGTTTATACTATATTTATAAACCAATACCATACTGAAAGCTGTATGTGCATATATGCTTGTGTATGTGAGTGCACATGTGCATATTTCTTACGTTTTCCACCAAAAAATACTTTGCGTCCTTGACAAGATGGATAACAGAATGATGCCATCTGTTGTTCATTATGAAGCCCATGCCAAGTGTGTTTTCCTAAGTCTGTTTTATATACTATGCTGTTCACTGCAGTTGCACATCCTATGGGACTAAACTGCTGTAGCGTTAATGTGGATTTCAAAACTTTCTCACAATTCGTGTCTTCTTTTTTATTATTGTCACATCCCGAACTTTATGATCATGGAGCTGGAATCTGAGCCACAGTTGAGGCCTTGCCCTTTCAGCTGGCAAGCAGCCAAGTCAACAGCAATATAATAAGTTCCAGTGATGTCCTCTGATCTGCAGCTCCTCCAGGGCTTCTCCTCTTCTGAATCTACCTCTCAATATTTCAACTGGCCTTCAATCCCAGCACTAGATCGGTATATAAACGTCCTGCTGTGTCCAGTATGGCCCGCTTCATATTGTATGTGTTTCCATGAAAGACTACCCAGCATGGTAATATAGAGTACTATGTGCAGCCTATTTGACAAACTCTACGAATATTTTCAATGCATTGTTCTTCGTGTGGGATATACTTTCCCAGCATAACTGTCTGAAATAACGTTTTACTTTTCAACTGATCGCCATGGTTAAGATGCTTTTTCGGTACAGGATCAAATCCTTTCATAAAAGCTTGCACTCTTTGTGTAAAAGTATCATTATATACTGAGGCAAAGTTATTGATTACTCTGGTTCAGAGAGCAGGCGACAACCTTTACATTTACTTTCAAATGCTCAGTAACAGTGAAGAAACATTCTTTACGATATATACACTATGTGCTGGCTGTTGGTTGGCACGTCCTGAAACAAAAATGGCAAAAATGTGCTGCTGGACTGCACCTCTCCACCAGTTCAAGGTCACCAAAATACCAAACTGTTTTATTTTCTTATTTCTTTTTTGCAATTTTTTGCTTTTCATAAGGCAACTAGCTGGCTCTTCTAATGCTTTCCCACTGTATGAGCTGTATTTACCATGATCAGCTAGTGCATGTTTTTCTTTGCTCACCCGATCATGGACAAATGTTTGGCTGTAAACATGTATGCTAGTCCAGCCCTTTAAGCTCCCCAAAGCACATGGATACAGACAGAATCTTTATTTAAAGTGGAGCTAATTTTGAGGGACATTAGCCATGATTTGGCTTTAACTTAATCTCCCTCTAGCTTTATGTTGTGATAAAAAACTCAATACCCCCTGAGGAAATGCATGAACAAAGTTCTACATACAGATTTGTCTTGCATAAATGTATGCATTTACACACACACATACACACACACACACCCCACAAGTCCACTTTAAACACCTGAAGTAGTGCCTTCCTGAATAACCTGTGTTCTTGAATGTCTTGATAAATAGAGTCACATTTGGATTCAGGATTGAATTCCAATCAATAGTTTTGTTCATCTGAAACAAAAGCAATCTATAACGTCTACAATATGGGTGAATGCAATCAATGGTCTGGCATACAGCAATGAAAGCTGTAGAGCAGTCGACCTCACTTTATGCTTACTTAGATCAGCCTCTGCCTTTAGTGCTAGTGGCCCTCAGTTATGTGGTCTGGTGCGGTCATATTTTAACTTGTGGTAAATGTCAGATGTTGTTGCTATGATTCATGTGAAATGCGAACGGCTAGAAATGGTAAACAGAAAATGGCAAAATCAGCAGGAGATTGGTCTGTGTTTGCAGTTGTGCCGCTGGTCACCACTGGGTCCTGCTTGGCGCTTATTTAACATGACACATTTCAAGAGCACCTGGGGAGCAAGGTCATGGCTGCACACCAACACACACACTCACATGCATGTATGCAGGCACACACACACACACACACACACAAACCTTCATTCTCAGAATCATTCATTTCATATTGGACATCCCTGCTGCTTTTTGATAGAAAGCCACATCTTTTCAAATCCTGAAGGGCGACATGTTTTTAATTATTGACATTCAGGTGAGGATTAGCATTTTATGCTGTCTGACCCCGCAGACATGAGTGGCAGTGGGCTGGATAGGGAGGAGGACAGGAGGCTGGGGGCTGGCGATTTTCAGGGACAAAGAGCCTACTGAGGAGGCAGAGGAATGGGCTGGGGAGGTGGAGGTGCAGTGATTCACATGCAGCGCAGGAGGCCTCTCTGTATCACCCCCACCCCTCCCCCATATCCCAGGAGGGCAGGGGGGAATTGATGAAACGAGCAGGAAGGCCTAATTAAAGGCTCTCAGCTCAAACGCATTGATGTATTACATCTATTATGCCACAGTTCGATAGGTCTGCCAGGCCGGGGCTGCCGCGGCTACTGAGTCCCGCCAAACAAACTGAATAAATAATAGCAGCTGAGAGGGAGAGAGAGAGAGATAGAGAGAGAGAGAGAGAAAGAGAGAAGGGGAGATGAGTTCAACAAGCGTAGTTGTGATGAAGCCCGCCATAGCTACAGGCATGTCAAACAGGCTCTGAGATTTATATTATATATGTAAAGCTCCATTTACAGTGTATACAGCAGGAATTTCAAGCAGGGGATGAAATGCATAAAAAAAAGTATCATGATCAATGAGTGGTGATTTAGAGATTGATATAAAATTTTAGCATATTTTATTTATTAAGAATCACTATTGTTTAAAAGTAGTCTTGAAAAAATAAAATGCTATTGGTAATTATGGCTAATTAATGAACATAAAAACATTAAAACATTCAGCAAAAACTTTTAGAGTTCAATACAATATGATACAAAATTTGAAGAAAATGAAGACAAGCTCTGTTTGGAAATAAAGTCAGTTCGTATTGCACTTCATGCCTTGATGATTCATGTGTAGCCTTGACTGTTTAGCTGGCTTATACCAACTCTCAAACACATGGTTGGTTTTGAGATCAAAGGTCAAATCCACCGACAACTCAACTGCTTATGGATATTAGTTAGTTTGTCACTCACGGTACATGGGAGGAGTGGTGGAGGTAATGGGGTTGAGTTATGCATTTGTGTTCGTTAGGGATGACTGAATGCGCGTTGATCTAGTGTGTGGAGGGGCTGTGCCGGAGAAGAATGTACATATAGAGAATGAGGAGAGAGGTTGGGAGGTGCAGTGACAAGGGGACTAGAAAACAGTGCATGAAATTATGTTTACATTTAATGTAATTGTATAGGGAGGGATGGAAATTAAATTGGTGTGGGGTACATAAAAAGATAAAAAGCCTCATGCTTTTACATTCCACTCTTCACCAAACTCAATATTGTTATTGGCTAATTTACATAGGTAATTTACCAGATGAATACAGTTCTTAATGCATTCAGTCTCTGCAAAGGCAGTTTTACTACTATGTTGTTGTATGTTATGTTGTTCACAATTTAATATCTTAACACGTCACACACGAACCACACACTTACGTTTTACTAACTTCATGGAGCACAATTTCAACTTTTAACTTTAACTTGATTGGCCCCCAAGGGAAATTTGTCTTGCTGCCAGGTGACAGAAAGACAAAGACTTGAATATAAGAAACATAAAACATAATAAAATACATATGTGCTTAAACCTACCGTATGAGTTCACATAAAATACAGTGTACATAAAAGTGACACCATTAACATAAAACCTGGAGTATATCCAGCCATCACCATACAACATCCTTACTGTATGCGCCATCAAAAATTTCTTCACTATAGTGACAAGAATGTTGTTTCATATTGTTGATTGTCCACAAACAAAGGCAGCTAGTACAGTACAATTTTGAACAGCATGAAATCTCAAGTGCACAATGAATCACAAAAAAGAAACAATTAATTCTTGACTTTATATTATTATTAAACCAAAATCTCCCAAATGGTCCATGGACAAGTTTCCATCTAGTAGAGCACATAAGGATGTGTGGCATGGTGAGCCCTTAATGCTCAGATGAAGACAGTAAGCCCAGGAAACATGGAGGACATGAGGTGGATTCTGTCAGTGTAAATCCAGCAGCCAACTACATAGAGAGAGGGATATAAAAAGCAGGACAGCGACAAATTCAGTAGGAGGGCTTTTGGTTCTGCCAAAGTGACGAAAGAATTCTGTGTGCGTTTGTCTCTTCCTGTCTGTGTGTGTGTGTTGTTGCGACGGTGTGTAAATATATGTCTTTGCTTGCAGAGCACACGGAGGAGCAGATTTGTGAGACAAGCTCGAGCAGTTGCCTTCACAGCAGTGGTGAGATTGGAGGCGAGTGGTTTCTGAGCCAGTGTGACTGATGGCGTCTGTTAGCAGCGACGGCCACAGAGAGGACGTCTTGTACTGGCGGCAGGGGGAAGCTGAAGCTTCCGGAAACAATGCTGTCCTCAGAGAGTCTGCTGAAATGACAGGACAAGCAGGGCCAGTGTTTCCATTCACAGTCCTCTCAACCTTCTGACACTTTTCTCGCTTCCACCTCTCACTTATTGTGATGCCCCTTAACACTCCTCGCCTTCCATGTCTTCCTTCTTCTATCACCTCCTTAACATACTGTATCTCTACCACCGTAGCAGAGCTGCCTCTGTCACAAACAGGCGACTGTCTTAACAGTTCAGTCCTGCCTACGTGTTTTCCTCCCAGACAAGGTTCATATTACATTTCCTAGGTTCACATAGGTAAATCAAAAGAAGCCACCTTCTTTCAAAGTGCCTGTCAACTAAGAAACAGTATGAGTTCTGTTTTTGCAATTTTTCCTCTTTCTATGATCTTTCTTTATCACAGATACTGTATTAGGTAAGAGTCGAAACCACTGTATCCACAGCCTTCTGTCTAATTGGCTGACAGGTACCAATAATTTGACTTTTCTAAATCATTTCTTATGGCATTAAACTACACGTAACTATAACAGCAATACTACTGTAAGAAAGTACATCCTCATGACCTGTTCATGATCTTCACGGTATTCACTTTATATTTCCAATAGTTTCCACTGTTAAAACTTTGTCAGAAATCCCAGAATGCAAAGCTGAAAGAACAGATTTGAAAGTCTGAAAATAGAGTGTTGAATCTCTGACAAAAGGTGAGCTGAACCTCTGAAAGGACTGTGATGTAAAGCAAGTTTCAAAACTTTGAAGACACAGATTTGTAACATTGAAAACATTACACTGACATAGACATTGTAAGAGTAAAGGTATGTCAAACATTTGAATCCTATTTTTGTCAGTTTTAAAACCACAGTATACACTTACTTTCAACCTTTCAAATCTCAGTTTAAATGTTTTGATATGCAACGGCAATCTAACTTAATACTTTGACACCGGAGACAAGGGTTTGCATCGCCAGTGTGGCAAGGTTTAGGCAACAAATTGATCAGGTTGGGGAAGATTGTGATTTTTGGTAAATGTTATGACGCATCATGTCTTGTGCTTCAAGTCACTTTCGACTTACAGTATTTCCCTAACCTTTAACAAGCGCTTTGAGTGCCTGAACACAACCATAAGAAATGTTTATCATGGTTGTTATGACCTCTCCAAACAAATAAAGGCTCTACTGGAGACCGAAACATATAAAGGACGCCGAGGACAATTGTCTAGTGAAGAAACAATAAGATTTATAAGACAAATGACCATACTCAATATTTAAAGTAACAAACAAAAAGGGTTGGAGATCCCGGCCAAAAGAAACAAAAGACAGGGAAGCCACTGAGCCAGCCACGCAGTGGGCACATCCCCCTAAACTAGGTCTAATTAAAGGTCTAAACTAAACCAAACAAAAACCTGAAAACTGAACTACCAGCGATCTCCAGCCCAAACTAAAATAACAAACTACAATAACAAAACCCAACACTCTTAAAGCATTCTGGGGGAAGTACAACTGGGGAGGAAAAAGGAGAAAAGTCCCCAAAACTGTACTGCCGGCTGTGCGGCCTGTGTGGTCCGCCACCCTTCTGCTCCTCAGGTCCCTCTTCTTCTCTCCGATCGCTAATTGATCGAGGTGCTCCACTCCTACAAAGGAAGGCAGGTAAAGGGGAGGACGACCACCAGGAGGAGAAAGAGTGAGAGAGAACCACACCCACCAGCAGTGTGCAACCCTGCACATAAAGGGCCACATGTAACAGTGGTTGCTACGAGCAGACACTGAAGATATAGAAATGTGATGGTAACATTACTGTACATACTGTGTAAGCTTACAGCTTCTTGATCTCTCCTGTCACAGCTGTTTCACTTCTGTTATCTGCTTTTACACTGTTTGTATAGTGCAAAATAAACTAAAACTAAAACTAAGCTAAACTAGTACATGCAAAGTGTAGCTTGTTCGTTCCTACCAGTGCAGGATTGTTGAGCCATAGATGAAGTACAGGGTAAAATTAATGTAAACATTCCCTTTTTTACTTCATTGCCGTTAGCAATACAGGCAACTCTGTCAGTCTTTCTTCAGCTTGTGTAATGTCCCTCACTTGAGGTGTGCATCACCACGTTTACCTGTCAAAACATTTTTGAGGGATCCTGATGAAGCGGAAGAGTGGCAGCTATGGAAAACATCAAAACTATTTCCCATTGGGAAGCCAGTGCAGCTGGTGTCATAATACAACACATGGCACATCCCCGCCTGCTAAAGATTTGCTTCAGTGGAGTATCTGACATCTCCACAACTATTTCCTTAATTGACGTAGTTAAGTATGCACCCGCCGTCTCTGAATTGTAAATACCTGCCGTAATGTAGTGTAAAATTATTATTCCAGCATCAAGAAACAGCCATAATTTGCAGCTGTCAGTTCAGCTGCATATTAATTTCTCAAATGTACTGTTGTTTAGGAGCAGTTAAATGGAAACTATTGCGCTGTTTTGCCACCATAAACTGTTCATTACTTTAACAGGCAAGTTCGGTATCAGTTCCTAACTTTTAATTGTTAAATTATCCTTCAGTATTTTTTATTATTATTCTGTTTAAACTAAGGTTATCTTGGATGTGTCATAAATCTTTTCACAAGGGCTTTTTAATATCTTAAACACAAGCGCCCGGACATATTCATTGCACGTTTAAAGTGCTATAGTGTCAAGTCTTAAAATACTATGTGGACTTTATTCAATGTCAGTTTATTGATAGTATGTTAACCTTCAAAACAGCAGCCTTCTGTTACAGAGGACAGGTCTGGGAAAGGGAATGATGAAGAGGGAGGGACTATTAAAAATAGGTTAAGCTTGTCTCTGCACTATTTCTAACAGGCTCAGTTTGTTCCCTCCGGGGTCTCAGTGATTTGGAGTGTGACCCTGACCCTTTGCTTCTGCACAAAGACGGACACACAAACGCACACACACACGCGCAGTTCTTCGCCCTGAAGATTGCTGTGCACTTCACTGGAACTAAATCACAGTGAATGTACTTGTCGGTTCCACTGGCCCTTAACAAGATCTGTGTAGCTGCTCTCGTCGCACTGTAAAGCGCCCGACTGAACATGATTTAGTCTCACAGAAGCATTAAAGACATTCAAAGGAAGGACAGGTGTCACCTCTCTGATCACGTCGATGTGACTTCACTCTGCAGGCCCACCTCAGACACGTGATCAAATAACAAACTGAAGATAGACTTCAGTATTTGTTTGAAATATGGACGACATCAATTAAGTATCATTATCTACTCTATAAAGTCATAAGGTGTATTAATGCATGAATGAAGAACAAATGGAAGGATAATAGTGTTGGGAACGTGAAGGAGCAGGTTTGGTTATTAATAAATGAATAATTATTAATATCAAAGAAATTATTAATATTGATTAAATTATTAACAAAATTAATAACTATAACGGGGCACTACCCTGGAACCAGGGACCAATAACCAAAACGTGAACTTAGTCTCAAATGAAGGAATGTCCACCTTAAACGTCAATATTTAAGTACTATTTTACATTAAAGAATGGACATAGAAGGGTTGAATCCGAGCACTGACCATCACAATCAGCCACTATCACAGTATTTATGCACAAATAATCACAGACTACTACTCTTTAAAAGTATAACAGAATTTTATTTAATTATAGCAGTACTGATCAACAACCAATAACACTTGAACCAATAAAATATCCGTTATCCAGCCAA
>NTHP01000011.1:971961-989837 GCA_003416845.1 Oplegnathus fasciatus | reverse complement strand
AGTGGCGTGTGTGTGTTAGTAAAGGAAAGAGAGGGAGAGAGGAAAGGAAAGACACTCGAGGTGCAAGAAGAATCTGTACCGCCGTGGAAGAGCGCAGTAACCGTCCCTTTGTCACTCAGCGACTCGGCGGGCGAATTTGGGTTCGTCCGCCGTGTCTCTGGTCTTTTAACCGACAAAATGCAGCTTACTGGCTTCACACACGGTGGCGGAGCTAACACATTAAAGGCCCAGCGGCGTGGGTCAACACAGTCAGTGTAACGCGTGTTACACTTAAACACATAAACAGCAAAACAAATACAACAGTGTTTCTAAACACAGCACAAAGGACCGGGTCTGGATGTAAAACAAAAACACAAAAACAAAATAAAACAGTCTGTTCTCGGCCAGCGAGTTAGGGACTGTTGCCTCGGCTAGTTGGAATACAAACGTTTGGGTCACCTCCTGTCGGACTCGGGGTCACAGCGGATGGCTCCGTGCAGAGGTGCGGGCCGGTTATTATATTCCTGGTGACGTCATGGCCGCGTCACGGGGACTCCCTGGGGTTCCCGTGAGTTTCATCCAATGAAACACCAGTGTTTGAATTTAAACCAAACTTCACACCAAGGTGTGAAGTGCAAGGCCTGATGGGATTTGGCGCCGTTTCATTGTTTCAGGCTTTTGTCTTTACATGTAGGCCTCTCCTTTGTTCACCCACGTGGTGAGGTCCCAACAATAGCATGTTATGGAAGGATAATAGCATGTTGGCTTCAGCTAACCAGCCCCCAAATTATCCCTCAGGCAACAATAAAATACAAAAGTTTAGAATTTGGATCTGTGGCATTTATTTGACTCCTTTGACAACTATCTCTACACGATCTAATAAAAATAACATATTAGGTATTAATCCAACCATAGTTTCATCAGTTACAACAAGAGGGGCATTAAGGATGAAAAGTAGTGTACTTTTCTGAAGAACGCAGGCATGCACCATTACCAATCACAGCTAAGTGAATCTTGGCAGAGGAAACTCTTACTGCCATCAGACTCCATTCACCATGGGCAATGTATCAGCTTCACTTAATGTAAAAAAGGAACATTTTGAGATATTAAAGATGGTCCATTGCACTTTTAGCTCTAAGATCTAAGCACCGGACATCGGTGTTTGGAAGTGACTTCCTCCTTCACATACACTTTACTTTTTAACCCAAAATAAATAAATATCCCAATGTGGGTAGAGGTGATGACACTAATCATATATGCTCTACAACAAAAGACAGTAAAATAAAACTCTTGTTCAATGAAGGAGGAAAAGAAAACATGATGGTAGTTTTACCCCTTTCTGACTCAATAAGAGTGCTTGATGAAGTGAAGACTTTTTTGCCTTATGAGACAGAGCTAACAGCTTTTTATTTTATTTTTCTTTGGTGCCTGTATAGGAACTTATTTGACTTAAAAAATGTGTACTTTCCTCCTTTTCCTTCTAGGGAACAAAAGGTTATTCATAATCCAACACCAATGTTAAAAGTGGAAAATAACAGTTCAAGAGACTTTTAATGTAAACTGTTTGCCTTTTTTCCAGTGTAGGTCAGTTTTATTTTTCACACTCATGAGTGCCTTGGGAGTTCAACTAAACATTCAACTAAATGTCAGAACAAAGCTAAAAATTAAAGCAGTTACTCAAGTAACACAATCTGTGTGTGAAGTGGCAGACATCAGACATTTTCCTTCAGAACCAACAGAACAAACCTGCAGTACTGATGTTTCTTTTTATATAAATAGAGATTTTAATGACTAGCATGTCCAATTTGTACAGATTAAGACGTATAACTTTTTCCTAAGTTTTTATTGTGTAACTGTGGTTTGTTCTGCTTTACTTATATATCTCCAACCCTACCGTATGTCACTACATGCTTAATACCAATGGAAATCCCTTGGGAAGGTACTGAGGTGGCGAGGCCCTTTTGTTTCCCTTTTGTGCCCTTTTTGTTTTGACAGATTTAACTCTCACACACAGAGAACAAAACATTCCCTGCTTTTATTTTCATGGAAACATGTCTCATGGCTGCACGAATGGGGGAACAAATTCACATTTCAATAAAATTAATTAATCTGCCTATTCTGGTGTTAATCATTACTATGCAGTTGAAACAGTATTTCTGTAACACAGTTTTAACAAAAATGAAAAATGATCAGCTTCACAGAAAGTATTTATTGTGTTTCAGTATTATTGTATTGCACTACATGTATATTGTCAATTGTCATGTCTATTAGAGCCAATTTTGGCTCCAATTTTGGACTGGTTCCGAAAACAGACCTGTGGAATACCTATCCATCCTGACTGAAAAAGGGGACTGATCTGAAAGGGACCCAAGGATAGTCAGACCAAATCAGAACAGACCCGAGGGTAATTCAACCCAATCCAAAATGTGGCCGACTCAAACAGACCCAAGCAGAGCACCAACGCTGGCAGCAGTGTGAGGCGTCACAAATTAACTAGCGGCCGTGGTTGAAAAGAGCTGCCATACGTGTCGTTTTTTTCTGCACTTCACCATTCACCTCTCTGTTATGCATTCTCCTTTGATGATTATAACACACTGGTAGTGGGTCTCCTTGGATCTATTCAAGTATTAGACATATTGACACACAGACCCGAGGCTGGCGGCAATACAACAGGGCCTTACCCTGGCCCAGCCTGATTTGGGTTCCGGGTTGGGTTTCAATTACAAGGAATTGACCCATGAAGAACGTTAATCTATACTGCACAACTGTTTGCACTATTGTGTCCACCTCCTGTAGATATTAATAGCATCAGTCAATAAGGCGTGTCGTGATTTCCTCACCACAGTAGTCTGCCAAGTCATCCAGCAATCTTCTTTGTCTGCCTTGTTTTATATTAACATATTAACCACATAAACTGCACTTAGATATGTATGCTTCTCACAATGACACTCACAGTGAATGTACACATAAAAAGTGCAAACCCTGAATTATGCTCTTAATAGTCCTTCACAGGCAACCCTTTGATATACTGAACATATTAGCGCTGCTATAACACTATCAGTGAGGTGAACATCTGATGAGACCAAAAATTAGTACTGTAAATTAGTTACACACCAGTAAATTAGCTGCACACTGACCTTTTCATGGACTGATGCACACAAATCCCCAGATGCAACTGAAATACATCCTCCCTCGGACAGCAGCCTATAACATGGATCTGTGCATGCGGAGGATTTCCAGGATCAGGTGTAACTGACTCAATTGGGGTATAATGTACAGTTGCTAGGACATGCAGCAGTGGTGGTTTATAGAACATAACAGTGTCCAGAGGTTGCTGAAACCCCCATCACTTTTCATCTAAAACAAAGAAATAAACAAGAAAGACAGAAATGTGCTGTTTTACATTTTTGTCACGTCTCTCTCCCAAATGCTAAACAGAAGATGGAAATCACATTTGTGAGTTGAACAATGAACATCAGTCATGATCAATAACAATCAATTCATGCAATAGAAGCGGGGCCTAAAAGGGAAAGCTTGACATTTTAAATTTAAATGTTATTCTCCTATACAAGAGATTTGTAATTCTGGAAAAAAAAAATGTTTCTACTCTTGTCCCTCAGCTAGCTGCATGGCTTGAATTGTTAATATGTCCTACACTGCTAGTATGTAAGTAAACAAGCTAGCTTGTGGCTTGTGGTGTCCATTTGTTTGAAAGAAAACTGCTCATAGTAACTGATTAACTGAAGAATCACCCTAGTATTGATCCTGCAGTGACCGTTTAATAACTTGGTTTAAGGCAGGGCAAGGCAAATTTATTTATATAGCACATTTCAGCAACAAGGCAATTCAAAGTGCTTCACACAAGACACCAAAAGTATCGAGACAATGTGCAAAAGAAACACACCACAAAAAAGGACATTCAAATACAATTAAAGTCAGTCATTAGAATAGAAAATAAAAACAAGCTAAAATAGAAGCTAAAATAGAACACGACAGGTATAAAATACAAGAATAAAAGTTACAGTGCAGTCAGAAACAAATAATTATTTGATTTAATAAAAGGCAGCAGCAAACAGAAAAGTCTTCAGCCTTGATTTAAAAGAAGTGAGAGTTGCAGTGGACCTGCAGTTTTCTGGGAGTTTGCTCCAGATATATGGTGCATAAAAACTGAACATTGCTTCTCCATGTTTAGTCTTGGCTCTGGGGACAGAAAGCAGACCTGGNTAGCAGAAGATCAGAAATGTATTTTGATCCTAAACCATTCAGTGCTTTATAAACCAACAGTAGTATTTTGAAATCAATTCTTTGACAAACAGGAAGCCAGTGTAAAGACCTCAGAACTGGTCTTAGTGTGGACTTGAGCAGCATCGTTCTGAATCAGCTGCAGCTGTCTTGATCGATTTTTTAGGGAGACCTGTAAGGATACTGTTACAGTAGTCGAGTCTACTGAAGATAAATGCACGGACAAGTTTTTCCAAATCCTGCGGAGACATAAGTCCTTTAATCCTTGATATATTCTTAAGGTGATAGTAGGCTGACTTTGTAATTGTCTTAATGTGGCTATTGAAATTCAGGTCTGAGTCCATGACTACACCAAGATTTCTGGCTTGGTCCATGGTTTTTAAAATTGCAGATTGAAGCTGAGCTGACTTTTAATCGTTCCTCCTTGGCTCCAAAAACAACTACCTCAGTTTTGTCTTTGTTTAATTGAAGAAAGTTCTGGCACATCCAATCACTGATTTGTTCAATGCACTTACTCAGTGCTTGTATTGGACCATAGTCCCCTGGTGATATGGTTATGTAAATTTGGGTGTCGTCTGCATAATTATGGTAACTTATNATTTTGTTGATTTCGGTTTAAGGGTGCATCTTTTACCAAAAAAAGTTATGGCTATGATGAGGAGAAGCATATGCCGTAGGTAAGCCTGAACAAAACAAATCTTGTATGTTACTGGAATTGACACCATTGGTGTGTCCCTGTCATGTTTATTGACCTCCAGTAAAAATACAATTAACTCTTGACACCAACAACGTGCTAAAACATGGTGCAGTCAGATTTAAAAGATCTGGAGGATTTTGGTTGTTGCAAGAGCTTCCAACTGTTTTAATACAGACTTGTCCAAATATTACAAGAAAAAAGTTGTGTTGCATCAACAAATATTTGTGTTTTTGTGCCAGGGTAATCAAAATGGCAAAGGCACAGTTACAAATCAATTAAGACTGAGTGAAATTCCACCAGCAGAAAAGACAGAGAACAGCTCAGTAGACTGAAAGGGAGAGACAGATGGGAAACAAACAGGCTCTCTGTCAGTGTTGCTCTGCAGAGTGTAACATGCTCTTTGTGTGTGTGTCTGTTGGTATGTGTGTCCAGCACATGGGCACGATCCCTGCATCATGATGCAATTTGCTGCCAAATCTTCTACACCCACTGATAGTCTGCTGAATTTGTGGAGGAAACTGTAGAGTGATTGCTGGTAACAGATATATAGACTTCTAGTTCCCTGGTTTGGATTTAATTTTGGGATTATCTCATTTATGTGTTTGTTGCGTGTAATCATCCTATCCTGATTACAAAAACCCAGGTAAGACCCTATCCTGGTTCTGGGAAACTGAATATGTTAGTTGGGTTAAAGGAGGCAAGGACAGTGTAGCCTGTGAATGTCTGATCAATATCTGTGATCTACAAAGGCACATATTCCACACTGAGTGATGTCATGGCCAAAAAACAACCGATATGATGTTAAATGATGTAATTTTGAACTACATGTTGATATATGCCAGTAATGAGGAGGATAAATGCCTTCCTTTACTGGTAATACAATCCAGAAGGCAGTGTCCAGGCAGCCATCAACAAAAGTTACTAAAATAAATACAAAAATGACAGAGACTGGTAATTATTCCTGTAAACTCAATCCAGTACTTTGCTGAACAGTACACGTTATCTACCTGATTTTCTCTAGTAATGTACAGTGCATTATTGTACAGTTTATATTACAATTATAGTAACTTACACTTGCATTTTGTTGTACTTAATTCTTGATTGTTGGTGATGTTGTTATGGAGCACTCTGCTGTTAAATGTCTGTCTTTAGCTGTAATGTCTTTTGTTGTGGTTATATACACTGACCGGCCACTTCATTAGGTACACCTGTACAATCTAATGTGAATTCTACTTTTACGAAGCTTATAATTTTTCAGTTTTTGCTGATACCGTCAGAAAGGTAATAATTCTACTTTATGTTTATTATTGAGGTTGTAGTGGGTGTTGTTGTTGTACTGGAGCGCATTAGATTGAAAGGTGGTTTTAATATTTTTTTCACACCATTTACATACATGAGAGGGCAGAATAATAAAACCACCTGTCAATATAATGCACTCCAGTACACATTAGATTGTACAGGTGTGCTTAATGAAGTGGCTGGTCGGTGTATGTTTGACGGTTGCCACATACACAAAGGGAATTTCAGAAAAGATAATTAACAAAATTAACTAACTAAAAAAAATGTACATAGGGATATGAAAACTCAGGTTGCTTTACTTAATTTTCCATGTAAACATCACATCCTGATCAAGGTCATGAAACGTTGACTTTTTACTCTCTCAGTTTCGTGAAAACACAGTATTGGTTTCAAGACTCAATAAAGATGAATTAGAAATATTATATTGTGTTAAACCAGTTGACCATGTATTTAAAATGACCTGATAATTTTCCTTCTATCTTTATTCTTGTCCACTATTGTGTGTTCCACACAACTTCCATACTCCTGCATGTTCTGCTGTAAGTTTGCCTTTTGCCAAACCAATTGTGTTTGGCTCCCATTTTTTATTAAAAATCTATTAAAGACAGTTTATTAAGACATATTGCTGCGGTTACAGTTCTCACAGGTAATGGCGATTGGTCCAAAACAATGAATGACCACTTAAAGCCCCTGCTTGCAAAACATCAAACTTAATATATAATTTTCAAATGAGCAAATTAAGTGCTCCTTAATCCATACATATTAACAACTGCAATTACAGACAGTGTAATACCAACTGGTTTAAAGTTGCATTGATACTATTTGCAGACGATGTTGTCCTTTTGGCTCAATAAGACCTTGATGTCTTCTGAGCACTGGAGTAAAAAACATTATAAGGATGACCTTTTTAGGAGCACTGGTTGCAATAATTCAGGATTTGTGTTATATATAATATTGTGGTAAAGAAGAAACTACGTTATGAAACAAAGTAATCAGTTTATTTGTCAATCTTTGCTCTAACCCTTGCCTAGAGCGACATCCTTTGGGGTATTAACTGAAATAAAGGGCTTGTGGATACAAGCAGCTGAGATGATGTTTCTGGTGTCACTACCTGATAGAAGGAGAAGTTCAGTGACTCAGTTAGAGAGTAAGCTGCTTGCAAAGAGAGGACCTCTCCTCCTCACTGAAGTTCACTAGCTTCATTATTTCAGTTCCAGTCTGTAGTTTGAGGTCCAGAATCGCAGGTTTAAAACTGCTGTATTGAGGCTCTATGCTTGGATGACATTGGAAACAATCACTGGTAGTGGTATCATGCATAGCTGAGGTCCTGCGATTGGAGATTTCCCCAAATGTTTCCAATGCTTTCTGCTCTCAGGCATCATCCCACACCATCTCAGAAAACACAGTGAAATCCCTTAACATATCATTGCCATTCGAAGTGAATTAGCTAGCAGACTATAAGCGAATGCTGTTGCCCACTGTGAGCTTTTGTCTGAAAAATCATAGCTGTTGCTGGGGGCTGAATGATCAGTGACCTGCCAGACAAAAATGAGTAGTAACTAGTGAACTTTTGAAAGTTATTGTAGCTGAAACTGTTTCTGTTATCATGGCCTTTGTGTTGTTCTCCATTTTTGTCTGGCTCATTAACAGGATTTGTTTAACTAGTATGCATTTATCAATAACATTGCCAGACCAGTTAATAAATTATACCAGCTTATGCCAAAATGCCAGACTATCCTTTAAAGTAACATATGGTCAAATGATAACTGAGAAATTATAGGTAACAAAAGGCAGACTGATATTTTACACTCCCTGCCATCATATATAAACTTGAATTTGTGGATTAGAACTTTTTACTTCTTCTGGTACACAAAACAAATCAAAATGGACAGATAAAAATCGTTTTTATGGCATCAGGCACCATGCCATAAAAAGGCTCATTGTTCACAGTTGCATTCACAACATGATTTGTTTCTTGAATACAATATTTTCTTGCATAAATGTGAACCAAACTGTTTCAAACAATTCTGAGAGTTATGAGCAAAGAACAAAAATGAAAAGGGAGGCAAATGGTTTGGCATGCATTTTCTGAGCTTAACAAGCTTCCTTGAAACAACCTTCATGCAAAAGTTATGCTCACTCAACTTCAGTTATGGATGGCTGGTTGCTGACTTCCATAAAACACATTTGTATATTTGATCCGGGATATATTGTCATGTTCTTGGCCAGCAGTATTTATAGCTGGCATTCTCTGCTGTCAGGGAAAGGTTGCTGAGACAGACAATGCGTTGGAGGGTTCAGACAAGCCTTGTGTAGGGAAAGAGTCAAGACATTGACCCCTATTACAAAGCTCTTGTGAAGTACTGTACTGCATATGTGCAGTACACAGACATACACACACACTAACAGCCACAGCCTGTGGTATATCTGCTCCTTAATCCAAATTTAGGTGTTCTATTTAGTCTTTGCTGAGGCTTGTCTATCGACGGACACTCTCAGTTTATCCTTTATCGTAAATTTTTTAAGCAAGTATCCAAGTTCTCATTAAACCATTTTAACTGTCTCCTCAATACGACATCCTCACAACCTCTTTCCAATAATGGCTGTTCTGGGATGTACATTACAGCTACAGTCTGCCTATCTGTTGTGGAAGGGCTCTCTGAGGTATTGAAATGTGTGTCTGAGCCTTGTCCAGGGGCCGCTGATGAAAATGCATGAGGGTGGTTTTGCCCTTCACTTATCAAACTTAGTACATTAGACTGTGTGCTGAATCACAGGGGTGCTAACTCAAGTGTTTATCAACTTTGGATTTAGTGCACCCACAGGAAGACATAGTTTGGCTTTGTCCTCACTGAAACCACCTACTGTGGTTAGGAGAGTAGCACGACAACTTTGATTTAGTTAGTAAGGCTCTATTGTTATGCAAATTATTTTAAAGCAACAATTGTAGCTCTGGTATATTGAATTTGCAGCAATAACTGCATGCTCTCAATAATAATTTTTTAACCTGTGTGAAGAGAAGATACATTATATTTGTATGTCAGCAGCTGTTAAGACATCTTTTCCACTTTTCTCCTAATGCCTCTATACTAGGTCTTTAAGATGGACGACATAATTCTAATACATCATACCATCACGATAATGATCTCCAATTAGCTCAAGTCCATTCAGGGAATTAAATGGTGAACGGGGACAAAGATCAGCCTGTCCTTATGAGTGTGACACTGTCAAACCACAGCGCTAAGCACTCTGATGTCTTTGAAGGGAGTTCAAAAGGCAAGGACTGTGATTCAAAACTCTTTCCAGTTGACTCCTAATGAGTCCTAAAATTATGGCACCCCCTCTTATGTACATTTGACCTTTGGAGGCAAAAATGTCTTTTCATTTTACCAGTCAGAACAAGTTGTTCTTCTCATATAATCCAATGGTTCTTACAAATGTTGGAGTCTGAAATCACAGGTTTTTGTTGAGTTGCTGAAAAAAATAGTCTCAAGAAAAGCTACACTTGCTGAAAGTAAATATTTAATCATTAAAATGCTCAGTAACAAAATTAAAAACCCAATTAATCAAGACTCCTTTCTGGTTTATAATCATGTGAGTGTTATTAATTGTAAGCTTATGCTTATACTAGATTATAATGATGTGAAGCTAATCTTTTGTTGCATCAATTTCTGTGGACAAACTGGGAATAGAAACAATTGAATTTAATTTCAGACTAGATAAAACTGGTGTTTACTGTAGCATTGTACTGTACTAGAGCTGAATAGCTTGTTATTTATGCAGTCTCTCGGGGAAATAGCAACAGCAGCACAAGAAAACAAAGTGATGGATAGCTTTACAGAAATGTCAGTTGACTGGAATTAATTTCCCCAGCTGCAGGAATTGAAAGAGCAGGATCACAAACACACTGATTATCATCAACAATTTAAATCATCACATTTAAACACAACGATAAAAATAAGTGGCTAATACTTTCCAGGGGTTGGAGATATAGTAAGTGTAAATAATGTTTTTTTTTAAGACAGAAAACAAGTCACCCATTTTTGACAGAAATGTAAATTAACACGGCAAGACTTGTTCTGCTTTTTTTTTTACAGTGGCTATAACAATGTTTTTGGAATAACAATGGATCAAATGACTGTGTGTAACTGGAAAGAGGTCGCTCATAGTGGCGAACCCAAAGAGAATTATCATTCGACTCTGCAGACCCCCTCAGCTGTACGAAGCTTTTGGTTCAGTGTCACCACTCTCAAGCCGGTAATATTGAAGTCTACTATAAAAACCCACTGTATGGTACTTGCCCAGCGCCAAACAGTAGACAGACAAAGCTGTTGACTAGTAGGTGAATACAGTGCATCATGTCTGATGCTTTTGTGGAGGAAGTTCATCAAAAGATAAACTTATTTCCCTTTTAATTTTAGTTTTCAATTTTAATTTTATTTCTCTTTTTTGATTTATTCATATTTTTGTCAATTGTATGTGTTCCTTTTTTGTTTAATATTGAGAGTCTTGGCATACATATAGCATTTAATTTCACTATTTAACCCGTGTCTGCTGTGCAGAAGAAAAACATACACATGCCCAATGTTACTGTGGAGTTCAAGTAAGTAAGGCTTACTTGCCTTACCTACAAATTGCCATATAAACGAAGAAATGCTGTTATTAGTTAAAAAGGAAGGTTGTGAACTAGTAACAATAACAACTTTCCTTGTATACTCCCTACTCACTCACACACAAAGGCATCCCTCAAGCACGACTGAATGAAAAGAAGCTATAAAAATGCATCTATCTAATCAGTGTTGTGCTGTATATAACTAGAATAGATGAGAAGGGACAAAGGGATTGCTGAAGACTGGGGAAACCCATCCAGAACATCACAACCACTTAATGAAGTCCTTAGCTGCTAAACAATTAATATGAGCCTACACTTTATTAAATATGCAATAAAGACTATTATGGCTAAGTGTGGAAATAACAGCCATTCTAGCAAGCATTAAAATGTCTAGCTCCATTTGAGGCCCATTTATGGAACCTCTCCCATTAAGGATACATTAATACTGCAGGCACAGTTGAAGGGCATTGGAAAGTACTCTTCTAAATATTAAAGATGGCTGTCACTGGAAAAATATGTTGTCAGCAGGCTGAAGAATTAGGGCTATGTAAATTTCATCACATCCCCGCACTTAATGACAAAGCAGAGATCAAAACGTCATGAAGGACAAAAAAGCTCTCCATATCTGATTTAAACAAAGTCAGACACAAGATGATTATTTAATGACCACCTGCGTTCCCAGAAACACATGGACACACACACGCAGACCTCACACACTTTAGTTGTATTTGGCTTTTAACATCACGTTAGGAGCTTATGTGTGTAACCAAACCTGACACACTTGTACATTTTGCTTTGTATCTTTAAGTTGGAGAACACATCAGTAACACTTTACAATATGGTACACAAAAACAGTAGTTACTAAGGAAAAGGTGAAGAATGACAACAACAATGAATCGTTAATGAATAAATGATCCAGTAATTAGCAGGTCGTGTTCCTTTGTAACTACTCACATTTTTGTGTTACCAACACATCCTGACTTTGTAGCCATTTCTTGAGCATATATTCACTTCGTATTTATTGTACTTGGCTGTAATTATGAAATATCGTGATAGACATAGTTAGGATAATTAACAGCTATGACCTCATTAATGAACCTTCAACATATTACTTTATCCACTCCTTTACAGTCAACATGAACGAGCAGTGCAGTCATTGATGCTGTGATATTCAAACAAGTGAAAGCAAGCACAGCGCTGGTTACAGGCTTGCCATGTGGGAGTGTAATGCATGAATAATGCAGTATTGTTGTCATTAGGTTATGGTCAGGTCAGATCCAGACAAAGATCAAAAGTAAAACATTTTTGTAACCCTCTTCCAAACCAAATGAACATGTTGCCATATGCAATGAAAAGTATGTGAGTGTTTCTATACTAAACCAACCAAACCAAAATGCTTTGTTCACCCATCCACCCACACTACTTACTGCTTTAATACGAAACATAAAAAGACTGTGGGTTGTTTCAAGCCGCTTCACAAACACCTAAATCTGTCTAAGGTAGATGATGAGTGGCATCAAAACATCATTAAAATGATTTTACACATATTCCATACCTTTAGAAATACAGTAATGTGGTGCACAGAGTTCCTGGATGTGAAGTGTGATATGTCTGTGGATGAAAGCATTAATTTCTATGTAATATATATTGATAAACTCTTTGGAATAAAGCATATATTTAACAAGTAAGCTTTGCTATCTGATGTCAGCATATAATTGTGAATGTAAGATCAAAATGCTTGCTGCTCTCATGCTGCATCTTATATAATAAAGTAATGGCCGTGCCTACATTTTCCTCTGGCTATATTAATGCTTTATGAATAAAATTATTAATGTTGATTTTTTGGGTGTCCTATAAATTAAAAAGTTAAGTTCCAAGTTAGGTTTATTTTTTGGATTGCTGTGGATGTAGACATCAAAAGGATGTGGACATCAAAAGTTTTTTTAATTTGTGACTGCCAACTCTTTTCAAGTTCACCAATGCTCTTTTCCTTTGGTCTGACATTATCGTTAAAATGTAACATGGACAGTAATCATCATTATGAGAACTTCATGTTCACCACAGCCCTACTCGTGGAAATATATTATGGGGACTGCCATAAGTAATGACTGCAAAATGTAATTGAATTTGATCATATTCATCTTCATCAAATTCGACTTCGCCCAGAGAAAGAGGAAATGTAGAGCCCATCTTTCAATGTCCAACTAAAATTTCCCAAAAGTGAGGGGGTCCAGTTTCACCTTGCTGACATTTGACAAGTGTAGATGGACTTAAGACCCTCAATGGAAATCCCCGGCCTGGAATTCTGGTGTTTAAAAAAGGACATCCCCGTTGGAACTATTTAATTTTGTAACCTGAAAATCTGCAGATGAAATTCACAATGGATAACACTGATGTGATTTTGCTGGTTTATAACAAAGGTCAGAACTCTCAAAGCATTAGCTATGGTTTGTTAGGGTGTCTTCTTAGATTAGTGCATATGAGTCTAAGGTTTATGGCTTCAACGGTGTGTAAAATGCAGCCCCAAAATCCTGCATTTGAATCCATGGTTTGACTTTTGTACCTTGTCCTTATCTTAGCCGCTGCTCACTTCACAAGAAAAAAGAAAGGTAACGTAAGTTAAGAAATGCCTTAAAGATAGTCTTAAAAAGCATTAGCTTATGGGTTCTTGGACCCATGCAGGTACCAGAGAAACAATGATCTTTACAAAGGTTATAAGCCGAACCTGAAATGAGAAACCATTGGTAACCACTACACCATTGGATCCATCCCTGAAAATAAGGTACTGTGCATGCAAAGAAAGACAGACCCCAGTTTGTCTTACAGAAAAGGAGGGAAAACCTATGCAGTCTATTGAACAGTATTTTTGTCAACCAAGCTCTATTGCAACCCAATAGGTTTTTTTTTTTAATCTTTATTGAGAACAAGGTTTCATATTCATATTCCAAAGTTAAATTTGTTAGATTTTTTTTTAAATGACGACAGTGGATCTTTTTGTAGTGTTAAAATTTACATGCAACAGACGTGGGCATTCCTGTGGCTAAGTAACACACACCATTGGGAATGCAAGCCATATCAAGACCCAACTGAGATTTGAGATAATACAGGGGTACAGACTAAGCATACCCTGCACATTTACTAAATTATAGTCAACCTAAAGTGCAAAACATTAATACGTTTGTACAGCTTTCAAAGGCCCTATCTAATTTATAAACAACATGTCTTGCTAACAGAGACAGGTGCTCGAAATGATATGAAAAAAAGGAAATTGTTAATAGACAGACTATGCTCATCTGTAGCATATGTCACAAGCTAAATCACATGTAAACTCAGAAAGTGTTACAGATGTTACCAAACAATATTATGGTGAAAGAAGATAATTAAACATGCCTGAACTGGAATCTGGCTTAAAGTGTGCCTGGTTTAAAATGAGCCTCCGAGAGCCTGGATATATCCCTGGTCAAGGAAGAACAAAGAAATTAGGTTAAACACTAATTGGCTGTAAGGGTATGTAAATTTGAGGTAATGAGTGGGAGATAAAGTGCATTATCAACTTAGTAGTATGCCCCTGTCAGATCATAAAAAATGTAATCAGAGGCAATGGTAGCTCGGAATCCAAGAAGCTTCCACCAAAACTGATTTTTCATAATTTTTGCATGTGCCAAAAGCAGATTATTTTGTGTTAACAAAGAGTCCTCTTAAGGTAATCAAACTCTTGCTTCTTCGTTCTAACAAGATCAACTAGAAAAATAAACAAGTGAAGTCCAATTGATGTTCATGAAGTTTCTTCTTGTATTCCCTGAATGTTTTTTGCAGAAGGCATCCACTATGATGGTACAATGGAAAAAAAGCTGGAAAAGCCCCACTTTCCTAGCATGAGATTCTTACGCCGGGGACACACCGGAGGTGGAAGCGCTGCGAAGCACCCCGAAGCGCTATACGCTTCCTTTCGGCGCCCATGTTAACCAATTGGGCTGTTCACACAGGGAGCGCTCGGCTTGTGATCTGCAGCGATGGTTTCGGCATCTGTTCTATTTTCTCCACTCGCCGCAAACGAATCTGGCCAGAAAACACACTGATAACTGAATAAACTGGATAAACCAACACGTTATTAAGGTTGTAAGATGTCTATTGTATATCATTGAAGCTATAGACCTAACTACACAACACTGGGAACAAACACTTTGTCTGTACTGTGGCCATTCATTTACCACAATAAAAACTCATTACTATAGGCGCTCCAGATGTGGACATACAAGTACAGTGTCATCGAGGAACACATGAAAAGTTATAGATTCATGAGGTTGTTACTCAAAGATCACCTCTCCGTGTGGTTACAAAAGAGCAGTGGGGCAGAATCACTTGACTGGCGCAGAGAAATGCGCTTCTGGTGTGAACAGCCAGGCTGCAGCTCGCCCAAGAATTGTCATATCGCGGTGCTTTGTGGTGCGTCCGCCTCCTGTGTGTCCCCGGCGTTAAAGAACACAGATTTTGCATTAATCACTCTCTGCATATCTTTGCCATAACAATGAGGGGGCAACAAGCAATGTAGCATTTTCATTACAAGTCCAATTCAGTGTCAGAAAGCCTGGGGAATGGTCTCTGCAAGACTGATAAATTGTCCCCAATTTTGCTGCCTTCAGGAAAGGCCTTAAATTGAAGATAGGTTTCTCCCCCTTTCTTTGTCTACTGTAGATTGTCCATGCACATGCAGAGCTTTTCCAGGGGGCTGTGAGAGTTTGAACTTTGGCTCTTGCACAGCAAGCCTCTGTGATGTGGATGAGCTTGGAAAAATTCACAATTTTCCTCAATGGCTGAGATCAACTTCTTGAATTCTGATAAGATGCTTCTGGAGTCAATGTCAGTTTATTTTAGGGAGGAGTGGTACATGCTTTCGACAGCAAAACTACTGCTGCCATGTTATGGTCAAGCCTTTTCACCTCAGTGGAATGACTTCTCTGAGGTTGAATTGACTCTATCAAATGTATGTTAATGTAACCAGAGCTTATTCCAATACAAGCTGCTTAATTCAAATAAGATGGTAAAATACGCATTGGCACCACACTCCTACTTTACAGTAAGCAGCCATTCGCCAGCTGGCCTCTTGTAACCCTCAGAAAATAAATATAACCAAATCAGCATCTACATGTTGAAGAACAAGGTATAAATTGTTTAAGCCTTTGGATTTTAAGTGGCATAGAGTAACACACTGATCAGCAACAACAAATAAACAACACAGTATGCACCTTGTTACAGTAAAGTAACTACTGAGTTCATTTACTGAAAATACAGACTTTGAAAAATACAAAAATACAAAAAATAAAATGCGATTACACTAGCACTCTAGTGTTAGCAATCAAATATGAAGAAGATGATTGACTTGTTTGGAATGCCCAAATCTTTTTTCCAAATGTAACACTCTTTATTTGTAAACTTCAAACAAACACAAGTGCTTCAATCACACAGAGCTTTCTCCATCAGACCGTTGAAGGAGTGCTCAGTCCAGTGGGTTTCACACAACTATGAATGAACCAAACGCATAACCCCTGGTCATACTGTGGCCAGGAAATGTTAATCAGACAAACAGTTGTGTGTGTGTGTGTGTGTGTGTGTGTGTGCACCTGTGTGTGCGCGAGTGAGTGTGTGTGTGGAGGGAGAGAGAACCATGCATAGAGATAAATATGTTAGATATTTAAGCATGGGCATGTGCCAGATCAAGTCAAGGGAGGAGATTCAAATAAATATAAAATGTTCAACCTTAAAGAGATAAGTTTGGATTTTTTGAAGTGAGGTTTTATGAGGTAGTTAACCATAGTCAGTGTATTACCTACAGTAGATGGCGGTTGGCGCGCTCTCAGTTAGGAGAAGCAGCCGGAGTACCGGCACAGAAGCTAAGAAGTGTACTGCTGTGGACGGGGACAGCAGCAAAAAATGTATTTTAGCCACCTAAAAAAGGCCCACCAAAAAATATCCACATCAGTTGAAGTGTACGCTATATTTAGAATATTTTCACTGCTTTACCTTGCTGTCAGACAGCCCTTTCTTTTGGCATTACATTTTCTCAACTGTAGAACTTCTGCATATATGGTCATATATTTACTTTCTCTCCACACACGCATTTTGTGTGATGGTTGCGAATTTGGTTCATTCATGCTTTGTGTGTCCCGAGGAAGGTGGCACAATTGAAAGAATCAAGCTGCCATCATTAACTTTATTTGCTTCAATTAAAAAAGAATAAATAATAATAATAATAATAATAATAAATAAATGAAAGTAATTACCTGATCAAAACTGGTGTATTCCTTGTTCTGAAACAGACTACAAGACTTCAAGATTCGTTTTAAATGTTGTTCGGAGACAATGTGGTAGCAACTTGCAAGCAAAGCTGTAATGTCCTTATAATGAAGTCCATGGTTAAAATATAGCTCAACTAACTCCTGTATAACATGTATAACAACCCAACATGCAACTCTTAGCAACCAAGTGTAATCTCATCTGCTAAGCCTATAGATGATATTTTAATCATGAAACTCCATAGGAAACAACATTGCTGGGTTTCATATAGGCCATATAGGGGTTTCCAGTAGACTAGTAGCCTACTGTCATTTCCACACAGAAACATAGCAGGCTGAAATGCACTGGGTGGTCTCCTGTGCGCACCAGATATCCCTTGAGCGCGGGAAACTTTCTCGTGAGCATGGGAAACTTTTTCGGGCCCACGAGAAAGTATTGCGTGCCCACAGGATCGTTTCTCGTGCCCATGGGATAGTTTCTCGTGCACNTTGTCCATGTCCCCTTAGGGGCCCCTTAAGATAATTAATATAAAACATTTACTATCATAAAAGTGAAGCTGATATATTGCTGCCGCATACAAACCATCCCACAGTTAACTGCAGGACAGACTTCTCAGGTGCTAATGAGGCTGATTACGTCCACATTGAAACTATTGGTACAAACTCTTATTTTTTGTAGAATTTTCTTACTAATAAAACCTCAGATCACATGAAACTAATTTATCGTGGAAAAAGGCAGATTTTTCAATAAATA
>NTHP01000011.1:931530-950890 GCA_003416845.1 Oplegnathus fasciatus | reverse complement strand
AAAAAAGCATTGTGTATTAATTATTCTGACTATAACAAATACTCAGATGAAACATATTGTGATATTTATCACAGATGACTTTGTGTCAACGTTTAACAAGGACATTTGTTTTGAAACCATTTCAAATTTTTAAATAATGGCACAAAATAACATCTGTTGTGTTCCCGGTCAAAGCTGACTAGTATGACTTTATTAGTAAAGAAAGGACATAGGCCCAAAACTACACATGAAAACTTCCCTTCCTCATCACTGGATTGTTCCTCATCGGTTGTCTCTTGGTCTGGATCATATTCGGTGTTGTCTTCAACTTCTTTGACACTTCCTCCTCTAATGCATATTCACTGTCAGTTTCCTGGCCTCTCTCCTCCTCCTCACTAGTGTCAAATATATAATCAAGAGCCTCATATACAGTATATCTTTTGGTCACTGTGCTGCCACAGAATGAATAAAACTTCTATATATTATTGAAACAGTGTTGCGATTGTTTGTGAGAATTGCCAACAACGGGAAAGATTCTATCGGGGAAAGGTTCCCATGGGGGTTGCCAAGCAGGGGAGCAAGGTGTGTGTGTGTGTGGGAGAGAGGAAGTGTGTCCATCTGATGAATGAGCATGTGCCTGAACTCAATTTTATACACTAATTGTAGTGTCACCCATTCATTTCTAAAGGCCGGTCATTTTGAACGCTACAGGTGTATAAAAGCTAAATAAAACCAATATTTAATTAAATTTATCAAAATGTATTTTGTGTGTTCAGATGCCATGTATGGACAAAATCATGGAACCTTATGACAATCAGATTAAATTAACTATATTTTTCAGAGAGAAAACTTTGTCAAATTCGGCCAGAACATGACAGAAGGGTTAACTGGTTGTTCATGTAGATTAATGTTGAAATGTCTGTACTGAAAATGAACACATTTTGTTTAACCCTTCATTAATAATATTCATTATTACTTTGAACTATGTTATAGCGATCAGGTTATATATTTAGGTTATCGATCAGGACTAAACAGCTACACATAACATGTCAATATTAATAACAAACCACAACTCCTACAACCCATTTTGGACTATTTGCTGGAGATTCAGTTCCTTCTGTAGCTTTAATCGATAAAGGAAATAATAACTGGATTGTTTCACTGAAACAAAATTTGCCACACAGCCTTTCATTAAGAGTTAAAGATAATTTTGTTTCATTTGTCACTGCTACGAGGAACTAGCTGGCACGTGAGTTTGGGTGCATATGTCTATATTCTCCTCCGCACTGCCCATGAAGGCAGTAAAATACAGAATGTTATTATGTTATTTTACAAAGATCTGATCTTCAGGCTGAATCAGTAAAATTGCGTTGAATCCATAGGTGTCCATACACGCACACCATTATCATCACCATCACACCTGATTTTTGTATGCTTTATAGCCTTGCAGCAACTGTGTTTATCTATTCAGAGTGTGTGTTGCTGATAGATGACAACAGCCAGGCTGAATGGTGATGAGGTTTTGTTCATGGCATAATGCAGAGCCAGGTATCAGCAAATACAAGGGACCTGTCATTATCTAAAACACCACATTTCCCCTGAGGTAAAGATACAGCACACTTGCAGACATGTTTTCTCTCTCTCTCTCTCTCTCTCTCTCTCTCTCTCTCTCTCTCTCTCTCTCACTGTCTCTCCCTCTTCCTCTCTTACTCAAACGCTCCTACATTACACACAATAATTCATTTTGCAGAAACAGTGATGCATTATTTGTTAAGCTATGCTATGTTCTGAACAGTGCATTTCACATCTCCAGGGACCTTGTTTGTTATCTGCGTACGTTGTTAGAGGTATGTGCTCGTAAGGCTATTATGCTATAAACTCAAAGGTTGTGCGTGTGTGTGTATTTTTGTACAAGTGTGTATCTAGATATACTACATGCCTGCTATAAGGGATATTTTTCACTCAGTCTATCTCAGTCATTTCTACAGAAAGGTAAGCAAACCACTCAATAATTAACCGTGTGGAGTTTTGGCTAAAATATGGACTCTAGTCTTGACATGATAGCTGAAAAATAGCTCCCTCTGAGAATGTTTAAAAACAAAATCTGACATGTCACATTAGGGGGATTGTTAAAGGTTCACAGACCACCTATTTTCTGTGCTGGCTGTAATATGGTTCTATTGAGGATACTGTTTTTCTTCCCCCCCTGTATCCCCTTCCCCTCTCTCCCTCTGTGATCCATATCATTGTTCCCCGGAGAGGGAAGAAAGGTGACAAACAAACCTATTCATCATCAGCAGGTTCTCCTGGCTAAACTGTTATTCGAGCTGAACTCTCTAAACTTTTCCCAATGGCCTATTGTTTATGGCTGCATCCTCTAAATTTACACCCACCGTTTGTTTTATGAAGTGTCCATGGAGGGTAAGAAAGGTAGATAGAGGCCTGATGTCAGCATATTTCCCTGTCCTGCATCTATGCCGTGATGTATGGTTGAACAGGGCCTCTGTTTGGGCCCTCCTCCTTCATTTTTTTTTTACATGGTACTATTGTTTTATACCACCTTGTTTTAGAAATACAGCATCATCATATTACTAAACTCTCTGAGGAGGGCTTATTGTAAATGATTGGAGGTTATTCACGGGACCAAAAGGGAGGGAGTGGAGTTGGATGATTTGGAGGAGGGAGCAGCGGAGAGAGAAGAAATGCAGGAGCCTTACACTATATTGACTTTAGAGGTGAACAGCAGCGTTATATGAACACTACCTATTTTCAAACTTCTGCATTCAGTGTAATGAACTCAAGCTGCTGTGCTTCAATTTAGGGTGAGTTCATTATGTGTAATTGTTCCTTTTTATTTGTTGAGCTTTTGTTTCTCAGACACACTAAAAGCAATTGCAGATCATTTTGAATAGTTTGTATTCTGCTAACATTCAACTCACAGCGCGACATCGGCATTAGCAGCAATAGTTGTTTACTGAAAAGTCATGCAGGGATGTTGCAGAGTCTGAATTTTAGTCAATAAACCCTGGCGCACTGACAATAAAGCAGACTTTTAACTTACACTCAAACAACACACATTAGCACCAAAGCCATTGTCTGCGAGTCCTTTTTAATCAAAGTCCGAATTGTCACTGTGACAAATTGAATTAATTCCAATTTTGCTCCCTCTGAGTGACAAGATTCCATTATGCTCATGGGCAGACTGTCTGCAAATTGTATTATGACCTGATGTCTCCATGTGTATTTCCAAAGCGCCCTTTGAAACACAGGCAATGATATGACTGAATGATTCATTGCGGTGGAGGAAACAATGTGCTGTATTGTTAATATCATCTATATTAATATCATCCACCATTCCAAAAACCTCTTAAATAAAGGGTTAATTATTCTGCATTTGCTACAGAATCATGCATTATACTGTTTTGCAATGGACCGACATGTGTACAAGCATTATCAAATATATGTGTGCCGTGGGTAATTATTGAGTCTTCACACTTTAAATACTTCATATCAAGTAACTATAGACTTGAAAATTAGAGCATGGCATGAAACATTTTGCTGTGCATGCTTAAAAGTAACGACAATGACTTGAAAAAAAAAAGATGCGTCATGTCGGATATAAGACATAAATCGAAACCCGAGTTGACCTTTGTGTGTGAAGTTGGATAAAGGTGGATGGAAATATCATAGATCTGTGTAGTACTTGCCAAAGATTTGTATCAACTTTTTCATTTCATTCTTATGCTTTTCTTCTATTACCCAGCTGCCTTTTTAATACACGCAGTGCTGGATCAATGAATGACCTTATCCAGCAGAAAATCACAGGGCAAAGATATCTAAAGACTGTTGAAGAATTAAATCATTCTTTCTTTGTGTCTGTCTTTCTTTCCATCTGTCTTTCATTCTTTCTTTCCTTCAAACCACTGATGCACTTCATACCTCTCGAGTATCAGGCCAGACGAGCTCTAAAATGATCCATCATTGTAAATCTGCCAGCTGCTGTTACAATAAGTGCTCTTGGTACCTGTTTATGATGTCTCTCCAGATGTCTGTCAGACACAGCAGGCATGCAGTGCATTCACAAATCTTCAACATCTTAGTTACAACAAATTAAATAATTATTTGTTAAGCATGTACCATTCAAATTATTTAAATCATACAAGACAGAAAGCATCATATTCGAAGCTTGCCCAAAATCTCTATAAGTGCCACTGTTCTTTCACTTTATTTTCAAATCCCTAAAACATGTTTGCATAGGTAACACATTCAGGGTTATAAACCCCCCCACCCCCCCACCCATTCACTGCCGTGAGGCTGTTAACTGTAGTGATGCAGTGCCTGTCTTTGAAAAGGATGTTCTGCATACACAATTGCTTTGCTGGACATATACCTTGTGGCAAGCTTTCTGCTGATGTAGTGGTATTGCAGACAGATGCAGGAGTTACTCTACTCAAACAGGGTCAACATCTCCCCTGTGGTGCTTTAGTGTCCGGCTACCAACTGGGAACAGAGAGAGAGAAAAAGAATACAATGGTATGTGTGTGCGTGTGTGCGTGCAACAGATCAGGGGAACACACTGTTAGGAAACCTTGTCGACATGCCTCGGTTGCAATTAGTACGCAAGACACAGGGGTTTGCTGCACATGCAGTATTTGCAGCCATTATCTGTACATATATGTAACAATACATTTTATATACTGTAGGAAAAAAAATGTGTGCATGTGTGTGTGTGAGTGGGTGAGTGTCAGTTGATGTTGTGGGACCCTGACCTTTTGCTGACAGGGTAGGAGAAAAAACATGTGTAGTCCCCAGCTGCTACGACCCAGTGATGTCCAAAGGCCTATGCGAGGGCTAGTCAGCCTGTGGGAACCAGCAGGGGGCAGGGCGAGGGGGTCCAGATGTGTGAATGCCCCAGAGCGATGCGTCAACCATGGCCTTGGATGACATGACCTACCCCTGGGGCAGGACACTAGTTTGGTACAGTATACTGCTGTACAGGGAGTGCACTGGTGGCTCTGGATGTGTGTTGTGTCTGTGTGTGGCAGAGCAGTCACATATGAGACAAGTCGCATATAGAAGCCTAATAGCACAAAGGAATTCTCGAATGCAGCTCATCTGCGAACTTCGGGCTTGAATCTCACTGGATGTGTCTGGATGAGACAAAATATCACATAAGTGTGGTTCTGAGACAAAAGTTCATCAGCATGAAATACTGTGAGGTGAGTGAGTACCCATTTGACTATTTTGAGTCTACTGTACCTTATGAACTACAGCACACAGGATGCCATTAGAGAAGGAGATTGCTTTTTAAGTGCTATCAGTACAGAGTACACTGTTTAATCTGAGGAGATTTATGGAAGGCAATCACCCAAGTAAAAATTGTAGATGCCATTTATCAGGCAGAATGGAAATTACAGCCATAATTTTCACAACCGGACACAGATGAGACCTTATAACCACATAAACCCCCCTCGAGGTCCCTGGGCTCGTTTTTAATGTTCCTTCTCTGTGCTAGTGTGACCTGGAGGACTGACTGGCTGACTAGCTATCCACATCCCCCCTCTAGGTCCGCTCATTACCCAGCCCTCCCCTTAGAGTGTCACAACGTGAGAGGGACTAGTTTATGAACAGGAAGAAAGGCTGTCTGGGCTGCTGTGATTGAAGCAGGAGATGGCATGGCTGATCATTTTTCCTCTCCCTGTTTGTTTTTTTAACCATTGACAAATGCTGAATATTTGTTGTTTGTCAATCTCATGATGCCTCCCTGGTGTGCCATCAGCAAGGTTAAGAATGGAGGATGTAAGGTTACCTTTGCTGGAGTCAAGTACAGTATACTGCAGTAAGTGCATATTTTAAGCGTTTTTAGGAGGACAAGATAAGAATGACAGAGAGTGAGGAAGTTTGGGGTGTGGTGGGGTTCATGCCTCTATCCCCACCTTCCTGAAAGCCTTGGTGCATTTGAGCCTGTTCCCTGATGAATAACCATGTCACACAAAAATGGATGTTTCAAGTAAAAGCACCCTGAAAATACAGTTTAGAACAGCACAGCAGATGAAATAGGCTGTAAAATGGACCATCCATCATATTGTCTAACAAAAAGTGACACATGGGGAAGGGGTTTAAGGCACTTTTCATTAGGCTTCTGCAGCACTGGCTATCCAGATCACAAGACTAAATAATGACCCCTGCACCGAAAGTGTTTTCCAACAAATAGGAGACAGAAGACATACTGTACTCCATACTCTCTCCATCTTGCACTCTCTCTCACTCCCCCTCTCTCTCTCTCCCTGCAGGAAATAAAATGCCATCTATTTTCTCTCAGCCTGTCTGCCTGTTCTTTATATAAATCCCTGTTCTCTGGCCGAAGACAGTGAATGATATAGATTGTTCTTGGAAATGTACAACAGCACGGCCCTGGAAGAGAATTTCCACAATAAGTGTCCTTGACTTGAAATCTATTGAGACTGGTTGGTTCAGAAGATAAAATTATTTTTGGGGTTTGGCAAAGTTCCTGTGAAAGGAATGCATGTGATACATCCTTCAGTACACTGCTGGCATCTGAGTTGATGAATGCATTGATTTGCATGTGTGCTGCTGATATATAATTATAGTGAAGTGACAGGGGATTAACCAGCATATGGAGAATCTTTTTTTTTTTTTTTAAAAGAGCTGTGAATGAATTGCCATTTTTAGTAAATTGAATAACTAAATCACCTGTGTTGTTTATAGACCTTAGGTAAATATGTGCAGGTAACACCCCATTTATGGATAAACCTCATTTGACAGCTTAATCAGCTCCTCTTTTTTAACATTTAACATGTTCAGTGAATAATTAAAGATAACCTTTTACCTCTCTTGTATGAATTATACAAAAAGGCATAATTAGTTTGCAACATCTGATTTAAATTTCTCCAAGCTCTACCTTTGTTTTTGAAGTTCATTCATACTGAATTTCCCTTTAAAATTCAAAGTCTACAACTTAAGAAATATAACTGGGGGTTTGTAGATTTTAGTAATGCCTTGCCAGCAGCAACTGAGTGGAGCCTGGGTAGTTTGTCTGGCCTTTTGTAAAAGCTCTCAACATGTAGATCAAACATATGCTGTGCTGTACTGTCAATGCTTTGTCTTTCAGATATAATACATTTGTAACTTTTTTTCCCTGTTTTTTTAATGCGATGAAGGTTTTATGTTAACACTTATTGAACTTTGGTTTTTACTGTGCTGAACATCCTTTGTCGTAATTAACAATGGATGTAAGACAGAGGAATATCAAACAAAGTAGATGAGAGCTATATCAAGTCTAGAAAACATTCCTCATAAGTAGTTAAAAAAAGAGGTTTTAATGGAGGCAAGTGACTAAAATCTCAGGGGCAAATTCACAAAGAATGGATTGCAGCTACTGATAGCACCATGAATTGCGCATCACTTGCAACTGCTATCTACCCTGTCTCAAGGTCCGATTCACAAAAGATATTGCGTAAATGATATCACAGCGCAAACATGCCCATAAAGTTTTGCAGCTGAGTGCAATTTGCCCCTGTTTTGCAGGTTGAGGCTATGGTTCAATGCCAATTTTTACCACTTTGTCGCTATTCCCTATGACTTTTAGTTGTTTTTTGGATATCTTTTGAGTTTAATAGGAATTATGGAACCTGCTTTAGTTAAAAGACTTTCAGCTACTTCCAGTGCTTTAATAGTATCATACGGTACAGTCAGCAAATGATGATTTTTAAACTGAATATTTATTCTTATATTGACCCCGGAAACAGCTAAAATGTATCATTTATTTTTTTCCCACTGCAAGGTCATAAAACTTTCATTTCTATGAAACAAGAACTTGTGGTTGTCAAAGACCAGTGGAAGATTCTTCAGTCACTGATTTATGAAATAGAATAGACTAATTACATACTGGATAAATGAACCATGGAAGAAGCGGAACATTTGCATTTAGCTATGAAAAGAGAAAAGAGACTGTGTGTGTGTGTGTGTGTGTGTGTGTGTGTGTGGGAGTGCGAGGGAATATGCATGCTACTTCTTGCATCCTCTTTGTCTTACCCTGATCCATTTCAGGTCCATTGTATTGTCAGTTTGATTTATGTGGCGCCACACTTGCATCTCCCTACAATGTCAACCCTATGAAAAATATATGCAGCTGTTCATATAATGTGTGATGATATCAATGCTCTGATGAATGCCTTCAGTTCGATCTCCCTAAATAAGATGACTCCCATCCAACCCATAGCGCCAGCCATTAGCAAGCCCCTCGGCATGCCTGGAATGTTAATAGGATTAGCATTAGCATTTCATTCAGGTCTCCTACCTGTCTAGCATTAATGCTTTGATCTGCTCACAGAGAGAATAGAACTAGGCCTGTAACAAGGGCTAACACATGTCTTTGCTCCTTTTGGTACTAAGTAGAACAAGAAAGGAGGACAGGTGGAAATGTGTACAGTTAGGATTAATTCATGTGTATTAGAACACAAACATGATGAGGGTGAACAAAAGCTGAATAAGGGTTCAATGGTGGTTGAATGAAAGACAATTTTCTACTCTGGATGCCTGCACACAGGGAACCACACACACAGACACACGACTATGTTAGCTCTTTCCCTTCAAAGCAGTTAGCAGCTTGGCTTTGAAGTAAGGTGAACATTTGCATGGTCTCGGTGTTAAAGCACACTCACACAGATGAACATCAGCCACTAAAAAGCCTAACATTTATTTCATGTTCAAATATATGTAATGTATCTACAAGGCAGAGAATAGAACGCATTTGCAGGTCTGAGGCTTCTCGATTTGAATAACAGATGAATACTTTTCATCTGTGGGTGGACCATTGATGCTGCTCTGACCAGCGGCTGAGAAGATACATCAGTCATGAGATTAACTGCAGCCCTCTGCCAATCTACTTAGCTGAAGAGAACTTGAATCTATCGAAGTGGTTCCCATGGGTTGTTAAGACAAACAGCTCGGGGCTGTTGAAACTTGTGCACAGTGTCTCTTGTCAGGCATTTTGCGAGCGTCGGGTGGCCTCCCTGGCACTTGTCTAAACAGGGCGATGTGAGCAGTTCCAAGGTGAGTTTTTAGGTCACTTGTCAGTTGGAATGACAGTGGAGAAGGAGACGAGGCCACACCAGGAGGAGGCTAGTTGACTGTGTGTGCAGAGGGCAACTTATGTTAAATGACAGCTAGTCACCCTCTCAGCCTCAACAGTTTGCCTCAGCTGATGCGTGCAGAGACAAAAAAAAGAATAATGAAAAAAAAAAACCTAAAGCCATAACAGATAAAATGAATGAAAAAAGTAAGGGTCCAGAAACTCTACAGATTAATACTGACCATGGGATGTAATCACATTAGACCTAAAATTGGACTAGATTAATTTGTGTAAAATCAAAAATGAGTGAAAGAGTTGTTTGAAGGATAAGTCTGGCGATATATTTTTCATTTGTCAACAAATCCCCTTAAAAGACCAAACCAACAATGATTTGATGCCACTAACAATAATTGCCTGTGCAGCCAGTCTGACATACAGCAGCTTATTCTTCTGTGCAACCCATTATTAAAAACACATCAATGAGCCCCACTGTTATACTTGTTTGACATGTCCCTTCATTACGATAAACATGTGCATCATAGCTCATTTTGACCCAATACCACATACACCCTCCTGCTGCCATAAAAACTCACTAGAGCGCCAAATCCATTGCTGAAAATATTCCCCAATAAATATTTGTTTCCGTGTGAGTAGTTTGCTTAAAACTACAGTGCCTAGTTGTTTTAGGGAATTATTTAGCCTTTTTTAAAAGTATACAGTATATAGTATATATCTGTGACTCATTTTTAAAGATTCATATCTTCAGAACGAATGGGCTTGAGGCTGAAAAAGTATTAATAGACTAGCAGACAGGGTAGGGGAGTCGGAAAGTATTAATAGACTAATGCACAGTTAGTTTTGGTCTTTTCATTGGATTTGTTGACAATAAAAAACGAATTAAATATCACCAGCNNNTTTTAAGTTGATAATTGAGTTGATTGTGCTAGAAATTCATAAAAAATGAAAAAAAAATATGTCTGGCTATAGCCTAGTTCATTTTAAATGCCACATATCATTAAGGTATTTAAAATGATGTACTATAACTATTAGTAATGTGGAAAAAAAATCTTAAATTAAAAGCAGAGGTTAAGTTGTGTTACCACCTCCATCGTTCTTGCTTTTGCCTCTCTCCCCTTTTACTCGTGCCATGCACTTGAATGCATACTGTACATCTATTCACACCCACACTCCATATATTACATCGCTCACATTCACTATCTCGCTCTCTCTTTTGTCGCTCCATCTCCCACACGGGAAACGCAGCTCTTATTCCTCGTCCATGATCTCATGCCTGCTGATGAGGGTTAGAGAGGACTGTGGAGGGGTAGGGGAGGTGGGATGATTTGACCTGCAGGTGTTTCCCCGTGAGCACAAAGACCTCTCTACAGGTCGATAATGCACACACTAATGGCTGTGAAGTGACTGGCCAGGAATGAGAAATAGCCCTCATCAGTTAGGGTAATGGTGTCCCTGGGCCCTCTCAGCCCATTCAAGGGGAATACTGTCAGATCTGTGGGCTTTCTGTGCGTACCTGCTCATGTTAATTACAGACAGTGGCAGACAATCTCGTGTTTCATCAGGCCAATCCCTTGGTTGTATATCATCCTTGTGAAGGTAGCAGTACAGGGTAAGAATTAATAAAATAAGGGAAAACTCTTGAAAGTGAAGCTTATAGAAAAGCACAAACATGGTCTGTGTGACTTATTTATTCATTGAACCTTTGTAACATAGCATGAATATGCTTTCATGTGCCTGGTAAAACATGTGAACAGAGTGAGTTGACTTTGTTTTAAGCTTAGACTTCTTGTGTGAATCTAAAGAAAAACAGCTAAAAACAACATTACTTATTCTATGTTTTCAAAATGTTTAGTCTTCCTATAGTCAGTGAATAAATTCAAGTTAACATCCACACACTGGATTCCATTGCATTGTTGTAATTTATCATCCAGGAAACACTTCATGATGGTAAGAAGAACAATACGTAACAACTGAAGGACAGTAAGAAAGCTGCTATCATTTTCACACAGTGCTGCTGACTTGAGCAACAGGGCTATAACTCAGTTCCGCTCCATTGTGCTGAGACAGATTAGAAGCCAGTCTAACACCCAATACTGTTACTTTGATCATCATATTAATAATGGCTGAAAAGTAAAAGCTTTAGGAAAATTCTCACATCAGCTTGATGCTCTCACGTTAAGACTTGACATTGGTTTAATTTCAAGACATTTTTAAACATCTGTACCTCCCTTTGGTCATGACCGCACTTAGCGAATGGAATAGCCACGATAATGATTTCAACTAAATGGCTCACCTCCTTCACCTCCAGTTCGACACTGAGAGTTGCCAAAAGGCAGGACAGCTTGATGTTATTCTAAAAATGGCATCACAGGTTGCGCGTCCTTGTGTCTTTGTACATGAGCCTGCGTATTTAAATGTGTATGCATGTGTGTCTTGGTACAACAGGGTGTAGTGGGCATGTGAACCATCATTTCGCTCTATTTTTGGCAACAGAGACAGATGCCTTGTTCACGCAAATCAACATGACACACAGAGGAAGGACTTGGATTATATATATCTTTATACTGTGTATATACAGTATATACACAATTATAGAAATATAGACATAGATATATCAGTATAAATATACTATATATATAGTTGTGTGTAGAAATTGGCCCACATGCAGCCCTGAGCACAGTTGGAGATTGAGTGGCTTGGTGAGTCAGATAATTGAATGAGTCAGCCGTGACAAGGCAAGCACATGGGCTGAAGGAATAAGAAGAGTCTTAACTTTGCATAAAATGAAAGACAGAAAATGGACAAAAAGACATGGATGTTGTTGATGTAACAACGTTAAAAGGTACAGGGACTTGAAGCACATTGTAGGTAGAATGTTATGCTCATATACTGATAGTCTTAAAACAAATGAGAATCCAGATCAATACATTAATTTCTTCGGTTTAATTGCACTTATTTAACTTGCATGACTTTAAGTAGATTTTGCTCCTTTAATTATGCCTACCCCTAAACATTCAATATGCACTTGAATTTAATTAGTGAGGAACAGTTAATTTTGTAACTGCACATCCGCTTTACCGCCAAAATTACATATTCAGAATCAGATGTCCTTGGGGATTAAAGAACGATTAGTCAGTTGGTCTTTCCCTGCTGTTAGCAACCTGCTGACAAAATGACTTGAATGGAGAGAAAGAATAACCATGTTATAATGCTGCAGTTTCTTTTCTTCTTGAGAAGCATTTCTAAATATACAGTAACCTTCCACACATCCTCCATGACTTTCCCCATTTCTATCAGTGGGGCTTGGGTGTGCATGCAGGAGCCACAGGGACCCTGCGCCTTTTCCGAAAAGGCACAACAAAGTGAGGATAAATTACTATAAATAAATTACTAGTTTGTTTACCTGTATCAAAATGTGAGGAAGAGAGGTCAATTTCAAATCAAACAAATAAAATATTAACCAAGAACATCCAAGAGTAAGAAACTGCTTTTGGCACTCTCTTTGATGCCCGCTGAGTCAGAGCTGCTGAGAGAGTTGTTTTTTCAGGACTTGATAACCCAGTTTGCAAAGGCAAAGTCAAGGAAGGAGAACATGTCAATGTAAGGACCATTGTGTATGTCTACATTGCCGACTACTGTTTGATGAACTGTATGTGCTGATTTCAAAAGATCACCGTTGTTTCTTGGCACACGAGAAACCTGCTGTCTGATAATGAACCATGTAACTGTCAAATCCATCCATCAAATTGGAGCCCTGGCCTTATTGTTAGATCACCAGATGCCATTATCATGCGTTGCATTGTGTGTATGTTGTATCATGGCATTGCTGTAGATTTCTTGTCACTTGATAGTCATTTACCGAACACACTTACAAGAACATCAGTGCACCAATTGCTTTGATGAATCACTTCAAGGAATCAGTTCAAGGCAATATTTTAATTACAGTGTTTATAAGGTTCTACTGCGTGGTTCCAAACCAGTTTACACAGACGAATTGAATAAGTGGGCTGCTGCTTGCCAAACCATTGAACTGAACTATGTTGTATGGTTCTTAAATTACAACCTCAGTATGCAAATAATGAAATAAATGCTTAAATATTACAAATCTAAGCTTTAGAAATATATAATATAGGAGTGTTTTAGCATCTTTCAACTCTTTATTTTCGTGTTATGTGTTTCCAGATGCAGCAGGCAGGTGTTAGCCCGTTTATCACAGCTTGTTTAGTGATGTGTGCTACCTGCGCATTACTGTGTGACAGTCAGACAAAGTTAGTAATTAGCTGGTGAACAGTGGAGCATTTAGCAGCTAAAGTTGTATTTCCCTCAGGAGTTGGTGGAGACCAAAACAGAGCTAAAAAGAGAGTGAATATTTGTCAGGCGGACACAAACACGCCACAATGTGATAATATGTCAATGTTTTGTTCTGCTGCCCCCAAGTGGCCAAAAAACATCAGTTGATAAAGCTTCAAGATTTCCTTACATCAATTAAATCCTAATTACTGTACTGATGCATGTAAACCAATGTATAGTGTCAGTAAATGCAGATGTACTGTATGTGAGTTTTCAGTCATTTATTTACTGCGGACCTGCACTTTTACTGTTATTAAACAATACATAATATAGTGCATAATATGTGGGTGAGTTAGAGCCAAATTGTGTGAGAGAGCCCTTAAGCTTAAATATCTAATATGCAACAATTCAAAATATGAATCCAAAAGGAAGAATGCCAAAGACAGAGACCAGCTAAAGATAAAGTGAACTTGCCGGCCAGAAAACATCAAGGATGCATTAGATGGTGACTTGGCTGAGGGAAATAAAAACAATGCAACACATCCAAACTAGCTGGCAGAAACATAAAATGCTATAGTCTGTATTACAATCCAAAGAGCAGTAGGCAGCGCAGTCCATACTATGCTAGACTGTCACTTATGTTACAAAGGCAGCTGAAAAGCGACAGAGCTCATCTCAATCTCTAAAGATGGGTTTTCTGCTTTTGAAATCTTGTGAAGATGGGAAGCAGTGACTGAAGTTCATGGTCTTTATGATTACGTGCTGCAGTCCTCTGCCTTCAAAGAAACACTTGAGCCTACAGTACCTTTATTTCCCACAATGCTGCTTGCTGTTGCTGTTGTTGCAATCAAGTGCAGACTTTGATGGAAAATGGTTTCAAGGTATTACCTGAAGTAACTCAGTCACAGCGGTTTGATTGATTAAGATGATAACATGGAACCATTACAGGAAATGATGGAAGGTTTGATGACCTGACATAATAGTTAATGTAGTCTCCTTTACTTGTGGAATGGATAACTGTGTGCAGTGTGACTTTGAGCATACAGTTCCACAGAGAAAATGGCTAGCACTACGCTCAAATATTTCCTAAATCAAGGAGAGGGGGTTACATTAAGGTGCACAACATGATCTTGTAAGTTATGCCACTTGTCCTAGGAAATACTTCTCAAAGTCAGTTTCTCTGTTTACATTCCTTCTCAATGAATGATTACACTTTCATTATTTCATACAAAACCAACACAATATGATCCATTCTGGTGTGTCTAATCCACATTTGAGTTTATTAGAAATACAGTCGTTTTCCTTCAGCTCAAAAGCAGTCCAATAATAGAGAATGATCAGCCAGACATGCCCCGGCATTTTTAGAGTGATACATCCATGAAATTGGATCCGCTTCTCACACTTTCATCCCAACCCGTTATTAATATTCTATATCATCCGCACACTTCCTGTGCTACTTCCCATACTGTTTAGTGGCCTTGGAGGAAACATTTGGCTTTTGATTAACCATGCAATTAAAGTGCATTTTACCCTACAATAATAAGAATGTACTAAAAAATAACTGTTTCAAAGACGGGTCTTAAAGGCAGGAATTCCCCCTTTGAAAGCATAAGCGCATCCATAAAATTCAATCATTACATATGGCACATTGGTATTCATGTATGTCAGTGTCTTTCTCTGAGGATATGCTGCCTTCTGCCTGGATTCTTTGCTGCTATTGCCATTTTAAAAAAAAAATGTTGACTATGTTTCCGGGTCTCAACCATTTGGCAGAGGGTGTATAGTGCACAAAACCACTTGTGACAACCTGAAGAATGTGTGAGAGCATGATTCTCTGGGCCACATTATTGTTAGTTAGCATTAGCTGTTAGTGAAGCAATATATATACCTGTACAAACCATACCATGCACCATAAAAACATTAGCTTGTTAACTAAATGCATCACCTTGTCACTCAGAACCCTTCTTGAGTTACTCCCTGAAGTTTAGGAGGTCTGGTTCTAGCAACTTTGCAAGTTGTGTTTACAAGCTGCAAGCTGCAGAGCACAATGTTGTATGAGCTTCTCTTTCTTTTCCTCTGTTTTTTGTCTGATTCAATACCATGATGTGCATTTGTACTAAATAAGGATTGATTGATTTTATTTATATTTTATCCCACATCTGGTAAACCATGAGTGTGTTAGCTAACATCTATAACATAAAATTCGCTAACAATGGATCAAATAACCATGTGTAATGTGAAAAGGGTTGCTTGTAGTGACAAACCCCACAGAGAATTATCACCCAATTCTACAGTTACCCTCAGCTCTATGGAGCTTTGTAGTATTTTTCAGCTCATTGTTTGGGTTTTCATTCCCATAAACTCAACTCTGTACACACTGTGGAATTGTATTAAATGTTTTAAAACAGAACAAATAAATTCAAATTAAACAATTAAGTTGTCAAAGTTGTACTGCTTTCATAGTGTTGTTGGTCATAATTGTGCCAGAAGGTCGCAAATTATTTTTCAAACTCACAGGAAAACCAATTGCTGTGCCTGCAGTCCACAGTGCTCACCATTTGGGGAGCTAGCCAATCTCAAAAATTGGTTAAAAAATTACAGAATGAAACTAAATGGAGCTTAATAAAGAGAATGTCTAAGTAATAAAACTGTGTGTTCCCATAATGAATAGACATGAAAGGCCCCAGTCTCCCATCACCATCCCTATTATTTACTTGGTGACTGAGCAGACCAGGCAGCCAATTACAGGGCCCGTCAAACTGTCAATCATCGTGAAGCAATTCATAGAAATCAAACAGCAAACTGTCACAGCAACATTATCAGGTGCTGAGGAGAGAGAAAAGAGGATGCTCAAGCACCAATTAAAGGAGCAGTATGTGTTGCTAAGGAGGAATACAATCAATGTTGACTTAAGGAATTGAGGAAGATGGAAAGAAAACGAACCTACAACCCCACTACACTTTCCACACATGTTGGCTGCTCATCTCTCATTTTCCAGCTTATTCAGAAATTGTGCAATAAAGTAGGTTAACATGAAATGCATTACCACCTGTTGTACTCTATACAAGGAGATACCACCTGGTACCACAGATCAGCCAGTAGCAGAGTGCAACTGCAGAAGCATTATTTTAAAGCTGCTATTTGTGACTTTCTGCAAGTTCAAACTTCAATAAAAATGACACAGAATCTTGAGGCACCTCTGCACATAAACGTCTGCAGTAAAAACTATCAATGACTGACCAAGTAATTGGAATACAAATATATTATCAGTCTATAAATTCTCTCCAGATGGAGAAGGGTATTACATTTCTGAGTTGCTACGGTCATCCATTTGGGTGGAAACACAATGATGGGGACTGCCCAGGACAAGGCAGTTTGGTATTGCCCCCAAAAATGACCATTTTTTTCCTGCCCTGGTTTGGTTTCTCAAATGGAAGAGCTTTCAAAAAACTAGGTACAGAAAGAGCTTGGTCAAAGATGACGTCTATGGAGAGACCATGGATGAAGAATACATGTTGAATTATTAACTGGGCTGTCTCCTTGGCAGTGGGTAGTTTGGGAAGGAGAGTAAAATTTTCACTTTCAATCCCTCACCATATCCTCCGCCTCTATTTGGATGTTTGTACCTGGTCTGCCTGCATCCTGCTTTGTCTCTGTCTCTCTTGCTGTCTTCCATGTGTTCCATCTGTCTGTTTCTCCACTTGCCATTGACTGTTCTCCCTCACATTTGCAGCTCAATGACTGATCAGCTCTTGTGTTTTTGCTTTCTGGTCACAGATACTCTCATTGCCAAGCTGTCAAACCTGACTGACATTTTGCCTCTCATCACTGAATGAACTCTATGTACAATATATACTAGTCCATTTATGCCGCTATCCATTTCTGATCCTTAGTCTCTGTATATCTGCTGATCTACTCACATCCATCTGTTGGCTGACATCTGTGCTTGGGTTCTTCAGAAACGTTACGAATCCATTTAAAGGTTGGCAGGTGTGCTTATAATTGCAATCATGACTGTTTGTTTGCTGTTTTTCCACACATGTAGAAATCACTTGGATTGTTGTCAGTCCATGTGGCTTGCTGCTCTCATTTACAACTGTCCTGATCATCTATCAAATCATACTTGAATCACTATTGCTCATGTGTTTCTGACAGACAGCTAGGTTGTGTACTTCAAAAGATGAAGTAGCTAAGGATCAAAGGCTGTGCTCTTTGCAACAGCAGTGCAGCAATAGTAAATCTCTCCCTCTATGTGTAAGACGGACAATGAGAGAGCAAGAAGGGTGGAAAAAAAAAAGCACTGGATATAGGAACGTGTCTTTGCTTGGGGGAGGGAGGGGGTGTATAAATGTATGTGTGTGATTTCATGTGTGAGTGGGTGTAGGTGAGTGTGTGTCCTAATGCTGCAATGGCGTCACAGTTCTCTCCAGTGTATGTAGCCTGTTTACTTTGTTCTTCTCTCCATCTTCCCCGTGCTGTGTTGGCTGCTTCTCGACTGGCAGCTTTCCAAAAAGAACAGCTTCCAATATTAGTGTGCGCAAATGCACACAGACACACACACACACACATACACATACCATATATACACACACGCTTTGAAAATGATCCTTAGACAATATTACTAAGTCTGGTTAAAGTGAAATTGGCTTGGACACAGCCGTCTCGAAATTGTGGCTTTGCCAACGAAAGTTTTACCATTCCTCTTCAAACTTTTTTTTTTACTAAAGTGAAATAAATACAGAGTTGTCCTGATTTTGTGACGAGTACCAAATTTATTGCAAGATTTTCTAATGCAAGGACAAACCTGCCACTGTGTGAATATCTGTACACTGTTTGTGGTAGGCCACTCCTGATTAAATTCCAAAGCATTTTCTAAACCCAGTCCACCCCTATTCAGAGAACCATGGTTACAGTTTGTAATCTTATCTTTTTTGTCCATGTAGTTGTGCAGAACATGTCTAAATTTGCACAATGTGCAGAAATGTCCAAATAAGTAGCTCAAATTAGCCACAACTAATTGGGTTTACACAGGGGTAATTTGGCCACTTCTTCAGGATTTATTGCCACAAATGCTAGCCCGTCAGCTGGATGATAAACGTGTTGTAAAAAGGTGTATCTTTTTTTTATTTTTTATTTTTTATAATTATCTTTATTTAATTTCATGCTGTGCACTATGGGGTTTTGCTTACAATCTATTACCAACAGACATGATATGTGTTAATTTTAAGATGAGTCAATGGGATATGAATGTACATGTGTCTTGTACTTCCATTTTAGGTTTTGTGTATGTGTAGGTATTAATGTTTTGTGTTAGCCTGACACCATCCTAAATTAGTATACACTATCTTATATTTCAAGGTATTATTATATATGTCTGTTGGTAATAGATTGTAAGCAAAACCCCGTGGTGGACAGCATGAAAAAGGTGTATCTTTTGTCTGGTGAAGACAGTAATGGATATTGTCCCAGGTGTTCTGGCCACTACACTACAGAGTCCTCTTTGCTGCAGAGGTTATTTTGGAGCAGGACTGAAGTTCTGTTGCTCGCTTGTTCTTGCAGCAGAAGTGTCATAGTTGTTGAGGCAGCCACACTTGCTTCTATTTTCTGGATTCTGCCAGTGCTGTCCCCTGTGTATTCCCCACATGCAATTCTGCATTCACCTGTCACAGCTGCATCTAATTAGTTACCATACCCATTGTATTTATGCCTCCTTCATGGCCAGACATGGGAAGTTGGAAGTGGGAGACATGTCAATACCAAACTCTGCATTCGATCAACTACATGGCAAAGACATGGATGCCCAGGGTAGTTTTTACTTGGCTTCTTATGAATATCAGATACTACTTGACCTATTTAAAAGAGGGCTGTTCAAATAAAAAAACAAAACACAGGTGTCTTTAAAAGTTTGTCAATGATGCCTCACCACATCGCTTGCTAAATCAGAAACTTGCTTCTCCCCATGTATCAGCAGCAATTCTC
>NTHP01000011.1:892338-931353 GCA_003416845.1 Oplegnathus fasciatus | reverse complement strand
ATATATATATATATATATATATATATATATATATATATCTATATATGATAAGGAAAGCTGCCATCACAATGTTAGACAAACCAATGCCCAAACCATTAATGTAGACCATCTCTTCCTAGTCCACAATCCATGCCGCTCCCTCAGTCCCTGTGCAATAGCCTCTCCAGTGTGCTCTTCAGGGAAAAAAATGCAGTTTGCAGACTTCTCATTGTTGAGTCACTACCGATATAATGAACTGTAAGGCTCATATAAGGCTCTGTTGTAGAAAAATTCAGCTTACTTCTGATGCTTTGGAAGCCTTTCTCCACATTTGGTATACAGAGCACGCAGCACAGCTTTTGAGAAACAATTGCAAGAGGGGATTATATAACATTTGTTAAGGGTATTAATCATTTTCTTTAAACCCCCGTTGTGCGTGGCATTGATGGGAACCCTGTCTTTTGCCAAGTAATAAGTGATGGCCTCTGCACTCTCCTTGTGCCTCTGGGAGTTTCACAGACACAGGGATACATTAAACAGTGTCTGTTCTGCTGGTTTGGGAAGTAATGAAAGGATGGTGTGTGAAGAAATGAGACAATATTTTTCTTAGTTTTCATACACCTAAATGTTAAATATTTTGTCCTATGGGATTGTAAATGTCCCCACTTCCATTTTGGTCAATTATTTTTGCTCATGAAACTAATGTTTAATATGTTCTTTTTCCTTAATGCAATGTTAACCTCTTAGCTTATCTCATGTGGCCTCTGCGTGCAGCATATTTATTCACAGGAAATGAGGATAAATAATAGCAGGACCTGTTTTATTATGTAGGGGTGACTTTTACGTAAAAGTAGAGAAGTTATGCACTGTAAGATGAGCATGGGTGAATCCCCTTAACAGGCTCTATAAGAAGCTCTGCTGGCGCACTTATATTCGCATTTCTTTGCAAATCAGGGCACCCACCAATACCCCACGCAGTACTGCCTATATTCATGTATGTCATACCTCACCCATGAACAGCCACCTCAAAGTATGCAACTCCAGCAGGTTTGAGGTTAGAGGGATTTGCCTGTTCTGATAGAACTAGGGTTTCAATGTGCAACCTTCGATCGGTTTCACACTGCTTCCCTCTAATGGAGCTTGCCACGATCCCCTGTTGTGACACCAGCATGACAAGAAATGGCCATGAACCTGATGACGCAAGAGCTGGTCAGCCCTCAAGGACCCTTTCATACCAGGATGAAAAGGCAGATTGGGCTCACTCAGCACAGCCTGAATGATCATACACAATAGGCACTCAACACTCATCCATACTCAACTGTCTCCATAGGAGGGAAGGGGAGGGCTTGCACCAAACATACATATAAGTCCTTAAAGATATAATCTCATAGATTTCCATTTAAATAAATGTCAGTTAAGTCACTATCTTCTGCTGAATGATGCAACACAATGGTGACTGAGCCTATGGCCCACTGATGAAAGCCCTTGCATTTGCAGTATTACGACGGCAGCGACTTTCCCGGAAAAATCACAAATGGTGCACAGTTAGGCGTTTAACAAGGCTTTTAATGCAACAGATTCGCTCTTCGACTCACCTGTGTGTGAAGTGGCGTACTGTTTTTTCCGGCCTCTGCTAGCGTTGTCAGTAAACGGTTACTATAGCTAAACAAACACAGAAAAGGTGGAGGTAAGCTACTTTTTTCATTCCACTCAGATTTAGCACTTCCCTCAACCAACATCTATTGTTCCACACTGTCCATCCAACCTAATCTATCAGTGTAGACACAGGTGGGAGGCAGTGACAACCAGCGTAGCTCCACCTGTCTGGCACACTGGTAACAACCATGTTAGCAGAGGCATTTGCCACACCAGAGAACCACCCATATAACCAGTGTCACACCAAGGCAGTAGGAGACTTGGAAGGTTAAAAGGGACCTAAACATGCAAGGGTTCAGCCCCATGTCTCAGCTGTAAAAAACCATCACATCTGAGCCTTTACCCAGCTAATGGGGACAACATCCAGTGGCCTTAAGAATCATCTTATGTCCTAAGGTATAAATAAGGGGTTCATGCAAATTGTGGCACCTTTAAATGTCCAAACAGCTTGTGTGGACTGGCAGAGTACTCAGATCTCTCACTTGCTCAGAGTCAGAGTCAGCAATAAGACTCTCTTCAAAGAGAACAACTTAAGGGAAATCTCTTGAATGGGCTCACACGGCTCACAAGAGAGAGACCTGAGCACCGCAGGAAGCTCCCACTGGAGGCCAGATGGGTGAAGAGACAACTCTCTCAAGGCAGTAACCATCTTAGGAGAGGGTGACTGAACAATGGCCTCTCACCAAAACCAGAATGACAGAAGAAAATCACTGATATGTAAGATAGAAAGTGACAGGCCTCTACCCACTGAAGTGATCAAACAGGACAGTAGGCTGAGCCCCTTTCCCCCAGAACGTCTGAATCCACCCATCACCTTACAATTCACACTTTAATACTAGAGATCAATGCCAAACAGTTCTCAAAATGATCTCAATACTACATTTTCTTTTGAATAAATTTTATCCTCCTGTTTCTGTTCTAAATTGACTGAAAGATGACCTTTCTACATACATCATAAGTTATTATTCAGCCCACCTCAAATCATTATGCATAAAATGATCCCTAACCTAATGAATACATAAAATACAACTTGGCAAGAGAATGCAAGAAACACAAGTAAAGGATGATAGATACATATATAGATTTTTTTATTCTTAAGTTCAAAATAGGGATATGCAATAAACCATCTGGCTCAAATTGTATTGGGCATGAAACACTGACAACCTAAGATATAGGTGATATACTGGAACTTTATCACCACTGCACCTTGAGCCAAAATGAATGAAATCCCTTGGTTGTGGCTTGAGGGCCTGAAAAACAATCTGGACCTCAGAGGTGACAGCCCATGGATAAATAATGTAAATACTAAGAGACAACCTTTTATTGAAGTTTTTTGTGTGAGTAGACTATGAATGACTATAGTGAGCAACCCTGTGCCATGGGATAAAATGCTGTCACTGCACAGTGCGTGAAGGGCCTCGAGTGACATTTGTCAGTGAGACTGCCTAGCATTCCAAATTAAGCATATAACCTTTATGAAATGATAATCAATCATGCATCATCAAGTCTTTCCAACACAAAACCTCTAAACCACAACACAATACTGTGTAAACTAATGTTTTATTTGTTAAAATAGAGGCATAGTCGTCATCTCAGTTAATTCCATTTGGTGTTCCATTATTCTGCTTTAAAGTTGATGTGCACACGTCTGCAGAGTCTAGAGCCAGTAAGTCTACCTGCTATTTGTGTGGCCCCTAAGGGCATATTTCATGCCATAATTGTAGCTTTCGTCCACACATGATCCAATGCTAAATTGATTTTTTTCCAATTAGTCAGATAAAGGAGAAGAATTTCCTCACTTAATGTCTGCCAGTGTAACTCTTGTTCAATGTAAATAAGTGTTTACAAATTAAAATAGCAGTGGTAGATACTGAAATCGAAAAAGATTAATGTGGGCAGCAAGTTTCACCAAACTTCTTTCCAGAAATTCACAACTATTAATCTACAAGTGAAAGCTACAAAGTACAAGACTTAAAACAATTGTGATTGTGATAGATGCTTGATTTCACAGTAAGTAACATCAGCTACCAAACTCACTTCGTTTGAGGCATGTCGGTGTCCATTGACTGCTTGTGGCTCACATTTTTAAGAGAGATTTATGAGAGAATAGCTACGCCCTCAGCACAAATAGCCACTATGGACACCAGCCACAAAGTTGGATGTTACTTAAACTCTTTTTGATGAAGTCAGAAGAAAAGCAACCTATTTTGAGAGGAGAAAGATAGTTTCATAATTTGTTACTATTCAATATGAAAATATAACAAACATGTGCTTTACAACAGTGTGTAATATCAAAGTATGTCGCAGTGTGCAAAACACAACTTAATAAAAACCTCGAACTGTAAATGAAGAAGAAACATGATGCAAACCTATACTAAAAAAAGTAACAACTTAACTAAATGTAAACAGTGCAGTGTTAAGACAGTGTATGAATAGAAATCGGCATCTCTGATCTACACACTGAAATCAGTTTCTTCTTAATGATCTTAATGAGGTAAAGGACATCAGAGAGCTAAAATTGCCATTGGGAGTTAAGCTGTTATCCTAAACCAAGATGCAAAATAATCAGATCAATCCCAAATATTCCAAACACAAACATGTTTTCAAATTCAAATTCACTACTATACATATCCTCCTATGCAACAACTGGACCATTTGTTATAGCTCTCTGCATTAAGGCTTAACATGATTACTTGATATTTTTATTACTGGCCACAGAATGTGGCCTTTTATGAAAATAAACGTTAATGTGATGATGTATGTTAATGAACTCTAGATTTTGTGAATGAGCTTGCACAGATTAGAGATTTATCAAGCAAACAGTTGACACACAAATGGTTGCCCTTGATAAATACAGCATTTACATATAATAATTTTACATATGATGCATTTATGGACATACATTACCAAAACATGAGCACTTTGATAAATGGTTTAAGCTGATCTCATAATTAATCTCCGTGATTAACTTTAATTAGAAGAGAAACTAAATGACCTGACTTAATTTATTTTGAACATTCTAAACACGGTACAACACTAATACAGAACCAGCTGTACTAGTTGTATCAAGTCCTTTAATATTAAGTCTCATCATTAGGAGATAGCTGAACAATATCATTCACAGTCTAATCAACACCACCTCTCTCTCCTTTTCCCCAGATGCTCCCCAACAAAAGCTTCAGAAGACACTGTTTCAAACAAGAAAGGACGTACCATTCTACAGCAGTTTATTACCGCCAAAGATCCCATTCAGGCATCAATTCTGAGAGTCACCTTCAATACTTCAAAAAAGCCTCTCGTGAAAATTATTCTGTGCACAATTGAAAAAAAAATATATAAGGAACACTAAAGAATAACAAATTAAGCATCCATCTTGATAAATTGACTCTCTAGTGAATTCCTCTCCAAGTAATTATACTGGAACATTTATTGTTATACTGATTTGTTGAATAGGGATCTGGCTTAGCTGGGGAGATACCACATTTAAATGAATCCTGTTGAATTACTGTCTTTCTTTTTTTTTTTTTTAGCCTGAGGCTGTTCTGATGCCAGGTCACATGTGGTCATTTCACTTTTTTTTGGTAATATAACACAATGAGAAGCAATGACAATCCAAGTTTATTCAGGTGTACATAGATCAGCAGAGTGACTGATTTTATATCTCGAAACTAGCATGCAGGCTAAATAATTCATAGAGTTAATTTGCAGGCTGGAAATGCTCACACACACTAACAACATCAGCCTTGGTTATAGTGTAATGAGACAGGATGCCATTTTTTTTATTCACTCAAGTCTTTTTTTCAGTTATTTTCTACTGTTTGGATGCTTTGATGCCTTCTCCAAATGATGCACCTCGCTGTGGCAACACATGCAATTTGTGGACGCTCCCAGTTTAAACATACCATGTCATACTGCATGCTAGTGTCAGTTCTCTTAAGAAATTTATATAATCTGAAAAGGAGTCAAAAAATAGGGGTTAAATGCCTCCTTCTAATACTACAATTTGCAGTCTTGTACTTCATGAACTGCCTGCCTGTGTTACATTTTATTAATGTCAGCTGTGTGCAGGTATATGTGTGGGAAGCGCTCTCTCTTGAACATCAGTGCATGGGGCTCAAACTACAAGGACAGAAACAAAATTAACTATGATTGGAGGGGAGTAAGAAGCTTGATGCAAATGCCTGGTGAATAAATTAACTTTGACTACCTTTGACTAATAGATAGCTTTTAGGAACAACAGCTGGTAGCAAATGAAGCTAGAAATATATCTCATCTTTATCATAATATGAAATACAATGCTCAATCTAAAATGTGGTGTTAGTACAGTAATTCATGATATTTTATGAGTTTCAGGGGCAAACAATGACCCCTACAAAAAGTGAAAGTGTCTCCAGGACATACTGTATCAAGGAGACAGAAAGGAAAAAAATGGAAAGTCATTCAGGTGCCAGAGTAGGGACAAAATGATTAAAGGTCTTGACCATTGGTAGCTTTCTGGAGCCCCAAGAAAAAGAAAAGTTCCAACTTCTCAGACAGTCTCTGACAGTGAGGTAATTTAGCTTAGGGTAGGCTAGTAGCTAACCTGTATTGCATTAAAATAAACTGCCTATACCTGGAAACAAAAGTACAGTTAACAAAGAGCTCTCGGCTAAAGCTCAAAACGTGTGAGTTGTGAAGATACCAAGTTCAGCCTGTAATAACTTTTGTTGAAGAAAAATCTCAACTCTTTTCTTCTTGAAACAACAATGCACACTGGCATAGATGCCTTCCGTCTCCCCCATGACCCTGAACAGGCATATTTGGATATAAGGAATGGATGGAAATGAATAATGCAGTCTCACATATGATAGGCTCCATGCTCGCTCCTGTCTTTGGTGTCTGTTTAGGTTTTGTTAAATTTCCTCTTACATCCATACTAGCTACACTATTAAATTAGGTTGTCATACACTGTGTTGCCTTGTAATGAGACCCATGTAACACTCGTTGCACTCTTGTTCTCTGTGCCATCGTGACAATTACAGCTGTACTTAGCATTTGCTTATGTAAAGAAGCGTCATGTCTGATCCCGCCCTTACTTGCTTGCAAAAGTGCTAAATTATAGGAATATTAGACCAGCTAAGGACCTCTAACATACAGTGATAATGGAGAACTGGATATTTATGCAATAATGCCTACATGAGTGTGAGTGTTTTAGAGTGTATGTGAGGCAATACAACACGACCTTGCTCTTTTCCAGAAGTTTCACTATGAAGATTTATAATCCTTTGTTGAGACAACTGTTTCACAAAACAGTGAGTGAGAAATTATATACATAGAAGGATTATACAGAGAAAATACAGTAGTTCCTTAATATAGATACATTCTCTAAGCAATGAATATAATATTGCTCTATCTACCAGTAAACCCCCCAGAGAGGTTTCTGTTTTACGTCCACTTACCGCCATGATCTCTCATGCCTCAAGTGAAATATCAGAGAGGCTTTGAATTGTAGCTGACCAAAAACTTTGGTTGGTTGGTGGACACAAGGGAGGTGCTGCCTTCCTTAGAGAGACAACGTGTTTGACAGCCAATGACTCTTACTGGAATTGCATTATTCAAATGATATAAACTCCATGTGTTTCTTTAAATACCTTCTACAACCAATCAGAGACTCATTTAGAAATTTGAAGTTAGTAAATTTAACAATGTCATTATAATCCATGTTCGCCTGCGTTAGAAAAAGGCTGATGCAAATTACTTTGTGGGGCCAAGCTGGAAGGTGTTGATAGGTTGCTAGGACTAGGGTACAGGTATGAAACGGTAATATAATAAGATGAAATGATAACAAATAGATAATGACAGATAAGATATAGGACCTCATAATTCAATAGATACTTAATAGAAGTGTTGTATTGTGCCTTATTGGCACTGATTAGCCAATTATAAGGAAAGGTGGGAACTAAGTGTTGGAAAATTTGGAACCTGACTAAATTAGATGTATATCATCTGATTATATTATGTTTTAACTGCAAACAAGGATGGAAAAGCTGGCACTGTTGTTCCAGCTGTTGCTCTTGGCAGTCTCATTAGGTTTCATCAAATTCAGTATAGTGCTTTGTTTGTATCATTGCAAGTACTGCAGCATTGCTGTGAAATACAAAATAATTACCCAAACTCACATGTATTTTAGCACCATTAAATAAGAATAAACTGTACATTCTAAACCTATAGGGGGGTGTGCTATACTACACAAAATACTTCCTGATAAACTTTAGGCAACAAACAAGTATAATGACAGCAAGAAAACTTTAGAATGATGGATATGCAGCGCAGACTTTATTCCATAAGCTGATGTTTTTTCAGAAACAATGTGCCGCCTTCAATAGAATATAAATGATTTGTATTGTACCGTAATGAGAGAGCTCTGGAGCACCAGAGGCCAAATAGCTTGGATTAAATATAATCTTAAATAGGTCAACCCTTGCCTCCTAGGTCAGATTTAATCAGTCAAAACTCACCTTTTCATAAAATAAAGCTTAATGCAAACCTTTGAAATCAATTTAATTTTGAGATCTGCTTATCAGGCTCTGGTCAATTATTTGCCTTTATCAATATCATCTAAGTTATACTGCAAAGGCTTATTTGAATTTAATAACCAAATACTAATACTTCTCCCTCATAAAATCGTCAGAATATTATGTAAAAGGCTCCAGGGATCACACTGCAGTGTGAGTTGCTTTCCCTGAAATGGCAGAACGCTAGGAAGGTGCTAATTTTCTTCCCCCAGAGGTAAAGAGGCCAGCAATCCTTTACCTTCATTATAGAGCAGATGCAATGATGAACTCTTTGTCTTAGAGGCAAGTCATTTAACCTTCTCTTACCCCAGCCATGCAGTTTGTCACCGCACAGTCATGCCACGGCGATGCCAGAGGAGGGCTAGAGGGATGAATGTCATATGAAAGTCAATTGACAAAAAGGAATTAAGATGGCAGTTCAAGACGAATTTTCTACAATGGAGCTTGTGATTAGAAGGCATTACCAAGCGCATGACCACTGGGGACTTAATCACATAAAATACAGTAGAAGATGATGAAGATAAAGCAGCATTGAACAGAGGAGAAAGGAACATGAGAAAATTGCAAAATCCGGCAAAGTTCCTAGCTCATAAAAATATGGAAATTCTAAATTCAATACATTTAATACAGTGAAATACTAAGGCACTGTTTTTGCATTCCCTTGTAACATTGTCATTCTTTCTCACTCATAGGCCTCCAGTTTGATATAGGTGGTGTTGAATGGTATGCGCAGACCCAAATGATACCCATAGTATATAGGTAAAGCCATAGCCCTGATCCAGGACCGTGCATGATGCTGACACAGTTGCCTCTGAACAGCAGTAAGTGGGTATAGAGAATAAATGGATGGATAGGTAGAAAGTATTAATGTGATCTGAAATATGAAATTGTATTTTTGTTACATTGATTTTCCATTTGAAAATGTGACTATAACAATAGCCTCAAAATCAACTTTTCCACCTCAGCCAAGACAAATGGGTTTTTTTTTTGGGGTCAACTTTTGTTGAATTTCCAGCATTTCCAGTCCAGTTTTTATGATCAAATTGAAAATGCGCTTAAAATAATGGAAAATACACTTTCATCATTTTATGATTCCACCAGGTTATGTTACTGCGGTTTGTACTGTATGAAACAGACCACAGCAACAGTTTTAGCAAGTTGATAACACTTGCACATTGTTTCAATCACAAATAAAACAGTATGCTATAGTTAATGAACTGAACTAGTTTACTAGTGAATCAAATTACTGCATGTGTGACTGTGTGTATCTGGGTATACTACTTGTATTTGTGTTTGCTTAATGCATTCAAAATTGGAGGTGTGTTTGTCTTACGTTTTTGTTTGGGGATAGGCAGACATGGAATAATTTCATACCTGCACTGAGTAAGAGTAAAACCTTGTTCTCATTTCATTATTTTTTAAAGACCAGAGGCTCTTTGTCATGTGGTTTGTACATCTAAACATTTTGAGATTTCGAGAAGCACAGTATCAGCAACAAGCAATTATCAGTGCACTCAGTCAGCGAGAGTACTGTAGATGTGAGAGAATGAACACATTAATCATTGTTATCATGACTGGTACTAGTATCAGTCCACTACAGTATGTCGGTTGCATTAACGTGAGTGGGACTGCGTGTGCATGTGTAAAAAGGGCTACACAATGTATTAAATGACCAGGTCCACGAGAGAAGAGGTGCGTCTTTGTAGGTGTGCATTAACAGGTTACTCTGTTATCACCAAACTATGTGTGAGAGAAGAAAGGAGAAAAAAGAGGGAGAAAGCGTATAGGGAGGTCATATCATGAAAAAAACTGTTGAATTATTTACCATAATAATGATGATGCAAGAGGGTGAGTTGGAAAACACTGTGGAGGAAAATACCCTTGCTGAGGACCTCAGCCCACTCAACTCACATTCCGAAACATGAGGCAACTGGAATGGGATCAGTAGTTACCCGAAAGAGTTAAGGAGAGGCCTGAGGCTGTACTTTAAAGAGAAACCAAAGTGTTGTCTGAAGTCATTCCAAACAGGCAGGGTGCTTTGATATGTTATGTTTTGAGTTTCTTTATTTTGTTATCATCAATCTTTTTTCAATATTTCTTACATAAAATTTTCATTTTTACAGAAAAATGTATGTGTGTATGATGTAATTCTTTTTTCCTGGAATGTGGTCACTTATCAAAACTTAATGTAATCAATATGCATAATTAAAAAAGGCTAAATTATGCAACTTAGTGTAGGCAAATTGCATAATTCATTCAACATGTCACCAAACCTTACAAAATAGTGAAGGATTATTTATCTCTTCTAAAATATAGAAAAAAAACAAATGGAAACATAAACAATTTAGAGGCTGCTACATTTTTGCTAATGCTTGTCAGATGTTGTGCTTCTCATTAGTTACTTACAACACAGCCATGACAACCTTTATCAATCCTATCTTCAAGAGCATGCTTGAGCATTTCTGACTGTCTATGGGGTGCTAACAGGTCATATTTGGATAGACTTCAAAGTGGTTGAATCTGTAACATCTCTTGAGTTTTTGTCTGCATATTTTATAACCTCTATCATAAAATAAAAACGATGAGGGACAGTGACTCAATTAAAAAAACACTAAAATAGCCAACGTGCAGTGTCTTCTAATTAACTTACTAATGAGAAACAATTAAGAACAAAATCATCATACAGCATAAGGTAACATTAGTTTCAGACAAACATGCAAACCACTGACAACTTATGAGTAAATTACCTACATAATGATAAAAAACAGCATACAACGTACATGGTGTTTACTCATGCACAAAGAAAGAAAGGTGTTAATGGAAAAGTGGACATTGTTGAATGACAAAGCCCACATAGGGAGGACATTGGGGTGGATGGATAGGTCAATAAAACATCAGACTTCAACACAGGAGACGGCTGTTCGTTTCCTGTTTCTAACTGACAGTCAGTGTTGTTTTTTTAAAGCATGTCCACAATCATTCCATAACCTTAAGCATGTGTTTATTAATGTAACCATGACGTCGAAGGTCCCTAAACCTTAATGAAGTAGTAATTTCAACCAAAACGATGTTTCCCTTACCTTACCCAAGTGTTTATTTCAACTCAAACCATGATCTTTCCCTAAACCAACCAAGTTGTTTTTGTGCTTAACCAACACTTAACTATTGCATTGTCACATCGTGAAAGTGATTTATTTTTCAATAGTGATTTCTAACAGTTGTGGAAGGAACAAACAAATTATGTTGTCGTGCTGATAGGGGTTTCTATGTGTCGTTCTAGAGCGCTAGCGTTCTAGAGGACTTGTTGGAAAAGTGCAAGGTTCTTTTCAACTTTTTTTTCACAATAATAAGTAACAATAACTGCAGCACAAATTGCATCAAAAAAAAACACTACTAAATCTACTAAACTAAAGCCAATATCATTAGAATTACACTGTGTAACCCAAAAGTGCATCATCATGTGGATCTATGACAACAGGGTTGCGTTTGAAATCATTCACTCATTCACTACTACTCCCTACTCACTATTGAGGGAGTTCTATGTAGAAGATGTGAGGGGACTATATAGTGAGCTCATCAGCAAAATGAAAAAACACTTTCGGACACTACCCGGGTCACTTTCTCTGCCCCGTTAATTACGTCATTGCTGTCACACAGTTAAAACATGCCAGATCAACGTCGGCTGGTGGACCATCCACAATGAATACCGGCATGCATTTTTGTGATAACTACATTTATACTGAGTGTTTTTCCCCAAATTAATAAATAAAAAGTACTTTGTGGCTGTTTGTGCTGTGATTCGCTGCTCTCTCTCCTCTCGTCCGTCTACCATTTTTCTTTCAGCGCAATACATGATGATAAGTAGTGTTTGGTTAGTGATCACCACTTTTCATGATGCATTGTGGGATTCTTTGATTCCATTATATGGGGTATAATAATTCTCACTATACATTCAGACAGCACTACAAAATGGAGAACTCTCTATATAGTGAGAAGTGAGCCATTTCGGACACAGCCCAGGTGTTTTTCACGGAAGACATTTTGACATATCACAGAAGGAAAAGCACAGGTGTAAATAATAAAATACATGATGGCTGAATTTCATTCAGCTGCTTCAGTTTCACGGTCCTCGTATTGTGCATGCTGGCTCATTGTCACACCGTCATGGTGTACTGGGACACTTGAATAAAACAGAGCCATCATTAATGTTATTAGTAACACCTATGTTGTGAGAATCCAAAGTGTCTGCTTTGAATGATCCTTTTGATGCTGGAAAGACTTTACAGCGACTCAAATTAATCTTTGAAAACATAAAACCTCCCACACAAATCACATTGGCTGTTTTAATTTAGGTCAACATTTTAGTATAAAATAGCTTTTTCAAAGCATTACCACAGCGTTCACAGTGGTCATTTGCCACATTTTACACAATTGGGTTCCGAGAAAACAAGAAACAACTGGGGCAACCGACTCAGTCAGATTAGAGAGACAGAGACCATAAAAAGTTACAATGTAAATCAGTACATCAAAATGCAAAATATAGCCCACACATTTTCAAAAAAGACAAGACACATCAGAACGCTTTAATTATACAAATACATGTAGATAAAGATTATACATAACCTCAGGCTGTAGCTGTCATGCCAAATCCATCATCTGGTAGATGTTACTAAGACAACCCAAATCCTGTAAAAACCATCTGAGCTTGGGGAAAAGTAAACATGTAAGGTATTTCTTTTCTACACTGTATACATTGTCTGTCCCTATGTTTTCCCATTACTCATAGCTGAACATAAATCTGCCATTTGTAATGGTAACCTGGATAAATTGGGTTGCTGTCAATTTTAAAACAGCTTATCATTAATTTTTGCATTCACTGATGTTGGATTTGAGAGTATAACCATCCCAAGATGCAAGGCCTTTTGAAGAGGAAGAAGATTAATTGTTACAGAGTAATTTGTAATTGTTAAAGTCTTTACAAAAAAATTAAATAAAACAGAATAAATACGAGCAATTTAAGAAACACAAGCAGCACAGAAGAGGTAGAAAGGAATTCATAGAAAGATTGTTGCATAGAAAGTCTGCCAGTGACACGTATTTTATATTATATATCCATTATAACTAACACAGCCTAAGCTGGTTGATTTACCAGCCCCGATGGCAAAAGCTCACCATGGCCTAGGATACTATTTCAACATTTATTGTGTCATTAAAATTTATTTGCTGGGGGGAAGGTCACTCCATTTTTAAAATTCTTCAGGAGGGGTCTTGAAAAACTCTTACTTAAGGTAGGGTCATTAAAATTTAATCAGGTCTCAATTCCTACAGGTATCACAGAATTTTAATTAACAACCCCATACTGTCAGATGTTTTATATATCACAAATAGCGACAAATAGCTTAAGGAAATTTGAAGCTGTGATGCATCTCATTCAAACCATATGTGTCTGTTGTGAAGGGAGGCTCCAGATGACTGTAAGTCATGCATATACATGATCCCGGTGCAGGGCTGTGCCTTTGTAACAAGCCTGTTCTCACCAGAAAAATTAGTGCATTGGTCGTTTGCCCAAATGCTTAAAATGATAAGCAACCTCTTGTGGTTTTGTGAGTTAAGGCAGAGGTAGCATGACATTGTTGCACTGCTAAAATTCTTGGGATGTGTTGGGAGTGGATGTTTATTATGACTTGATGTCTCCTTAAGTACCTACAGGTAGTGTTGGTTTCAGTTAACAATGAAGACAACTTATTCTTAACCTTAACCAGGTAGTTTTAATTGCATAAACTTAAACCAGTTGATTCTTTGGTCACTTGGGGGAAGCGCAGCAAGCTGTTAAAACAGCTTGACATATTCTTTACCTTATAAACTTGTTATCGCAAACGTGCTGCAACATGTTTGTGTCCACCTTATGAATATCGTATATCCACTCTCCTTTTAGCTCTGTTTTGGTCTCCATCATCTCCTGAGGGAAATATCCGGCTCATGCTCTGGCTAGCTGTTAAGTGCTCCACTATTTTACCAGGTGAGCAGGTAGCATAGCGTGGGTTTATCACAGCTTGAAAGAAGTGAGAGTAAACCTAAACAGTGAAGTTGTGGGTGGAGAAACCAAAACAATGAGCTGAAAGATGCCAAAACGCTCTGTAGAGTGGAGAGGAACTGCAGAGGGTGATAATTCTCTGTGGGTTAATTGCTACGGGCTAACCCTTTTACATTACGCCTAGTCATTTGAGCTATTGTTAATATAGAAATATTACAATCAGCCTACTTTGTCATTTAGGGATTTATATTAACTAATAATGTTCATAATATTTTGTTTGTTAACTTAGTATGCATTACAATATTGACTTCAGAATAAAAAAGCTAGAAGAGCCCAAAGCAGAAATGTTACATTGCTGATTAGTGTAAAAATAACTGTCTGCTTGATATGAACAAGTGAGGCTCGAGCTTTTGTATGTTTTTTGCTCAAGCTAATTGGGTTAATTAATCTCGCTGCAGATCGGGAACATAATAAGATTAAACATCACCAATGGTAGTGGACTTTTCCAGCCCATCAGATTTACACTCCAGTCCCAAGCGATCTGTTTATTTTCAATTAGGTCTGAAAATGAGGAATGTTCTGGCAGAGTGCGGGGGAGGAACAGCACCTCTCTGAAAGTCTGCCATGGCCTGCTGCTCATGTTCACACTCGTCTTCTGTGGCAACTCCTACTTCTTAAGCCGTACTCCCAAATACAAACACACACACAACAATTTTGTCCATGTTGAAATACAGATACCATGTGAGAGTTTTGTGAAACATTAAGTAATGTTTGGCAGGAAATTATTTTCCTTTTTAAGAAAATAATTTATATACAGTATATATATACTGTGTATACTGTGTATATGTACCGCTGTCTATTAAAGGTGTAGTCTGTGATTCTGGAGAAATTGAACTGAACTTATTTGAACTCAAAAGAAATACACCCCTCCCTTCACAGGGTTTCTGCGGGTCCTTAAAAAGTCTTAAGTACGGATTAAATAATTGGATTATGAAGTTAACGTTACTTTTATAAAGGTGCATTAACTTCAGTCTCGCTTTTAAATGTGTTTTTGGGAATTTTTTTTATTGATCACGCTGTAACAAAACTACAAAACCAAACCAACATGGATCCAATAACCATTAATGCAAACTGTGCACCTGGTCAGAATTTATCGGCGCACACCCAGCTAGTGTGACGCGATGTGATGTGTGGGCTAATGTAGCATCTCCTCACATCCAAAAAATAGCTACTTCTAGAAGTAATAAGTTTAAATTGTTTCTGTTAACGTCACTTTCTTCTAATATAGGTAAGTGCAAGTTCAGTGAGATCTGGCTCGAGAACAGCACATTTAGTGCTTGGTTGAAACCTGTTGAAAATGACAAATTTGAAGACCGCTTCACCAAGAAAACGCTCAAATTAGGAACATTATGAAGTATGAAGGCATTAGAGTCACATGGGAAGTCAGAAAAACATAAAGCCGCTGTAAAAAGCCACCTGCAAATGCCTGCCATCACCCAATATTGTTCTGTTTTTACATCAGGAGCATCACCAAGTCTGGCCCCAGTGCGACCCACTCTGCACTAACAACGTCAACTCTACTTTGCAAATAATTCTGGGACCCCGATTTTCCTTCATATCCTTAGTACATTTTTTTTGCCAGTATAGACATGAAACAGGTCTTAAATTGCATTCATAATGATCTTAAAAAGGTCTTAAAAAGTCTTGTTGAAACCTGCAGAAGCCTTATTTAGTGCTGATTCAAACTCGCGCGAGTAATGCAAAGCAGTAGTTTGTCCTGTGCACAAGCACAAGTTGTCGACCTGAGTTGGTGGCTCTACCCGAGTTGCTCTGTTTGTTTTCCGATTACAGCGTCAGGGCTGTGTATGAACACCAGACTTTTTTTTCAGCGCACACACAGAACGGAAAGCTAGCAGACTGTGAGGAGATATTCACTGAATTTGACAAAAACTGTTTTGGATTAGAATCATAGACTACATCTTTAACATTTGAATAAAGATCAGCATGTGGCAACTCCAGAAATTTTACTATATTATTGGTTGAACATTTCAAGCCACAAGCATGCCTACAGCTTAGTTAAATGTTCTGAAATTTACTATAAAACCCACTGCATTAACAATAAAGTTATTTATATGGGTGTTGAATACATTAGAATAGCCTCATTATCAACTTCACATGTAACATAAACTGATGTAACACCCAGGTTATTTCAGAGTTGTGATCAACTTTGGGATCACTCTGCATAACAGAAATCTGTAAAACGCACCACCATCATTCAATGTAGAGCAGAACTGATAAACACAAATCTTACTTTTACCATTCCACACTTTTGCTTCTCTCGTTGTGGACTTGGACAAATGCACCCTTCACTGGACTTGCTTCTGATTTAACTGGAAATAGATTAGATACCAAAATCAGTTTCTTGAGAAATGAGGCCATGCAGTTGCTGAATCATGCTTCATTTTATAATATCTATCACACAAAGGTTGGTGTAATACTTGTTCCTAAGGCTCAGAAGTTTCCATATTTCACTGATGTAAAAGTATATATGACTGGGCAGTTTATTTATTTTATTTATTTACCAAGGACAGTGCACATTAATCAACATTTCAGTTTACACATCACTGTAAATGTGCCAGAGCTAGCAAATGAGCTAATTTTCGTCTGTAGTCCCTGGGCAGATTATAACAAATTAGTGCCTACTGTCATCAATAGAATGCTTCAACAAGCACAAAACAATACAATACATAAATACAGTACATCACATAAGTAACAGAGATATATAAAAACAAGGAGAGTATGTAAAGGCAGTGCCAGAGATGAGGTAGTAAGATTACTCATGATTGCAAGTTTGGTTTACTTTAAACCATGTTTATGTTTGAGTTAAGGGTTAGGTAGTTAGTGCTCTGTCAATAGGTAGACTATTTCAGTAGTGGGTGGCTCTAACTGAGAAGACCGTTTGCCCAAACTTGGTACATCTGTACTGTACAACACAGTCCTCTCTGGTAGTTGCCGTTGTTGCCCTGCTACTACTACTGTATCCTTCTGCAGTATGAACTGGCTCAGTGGGGGAGGGGCAAGCCCCGTAGTGTCCCTGTCGCTTGGACGGGCACCTCCAGGTAAACTGCCCGAGAAGGTACGCTTCTACAAACACCTCTACAACCTTTCCATGACAGACCACAGGGATAGTCAAATGATTTTGAATTCGTGGAGAGAGATCGCCACCACACTGGCAAAATATGAGCATAAATGCCTCTGTGCAAGCTCATAGCTCAAATACGGAGGCCTGCAGCACGGTGTCTCGCGTGAGCATAAACAAGGCTTAAGACCTTAAAGATGAGGCAAGCATCTACAAAATGCTGAAAACTATCTAAATTAAATAAATTGCGCTTTTGTATGATATGGCAATGATGATAGCTATTGGCCTTTTGGTCAAGTGTTTCCAGTGTCTGTCAAGTCAAGTCAATTTTATTTATATCGTGCCAACTCGCAACAGAAGTTACCTCAGGTCACTTTTCATTTAGAGCAGGTCTAGACCATACTCTAGAGAGAGAGAGAGAGAGAGGGAGAGAGAGAGAGAGAGAAAACATGCAGTAGCACAACGCAGGCTCCACATAGAGATGTAATGTAATAGTAATGGTAATGGTAATAATATTAGTAATAATAATGCTAGCAACAGTAAGTAAAGGGACTCAGATGGTTTCAGAGTTGTCACGCTTGCTTGACCAGCTTGTAAAACAGTATGCTATGTGGGAAAAGATCATAGCATGCAGAAAGAGGCTGGCTGCCTCTATTGTTAGGTATGGTCTCATATGCCTAAAATTAGTCAGGTTTAATTTGATGGTAGTGGGTACCTTTTTAACATGCTTTTAAAATGACAGATTCAAATCTAGGATGATTCCAAGGTATTTCAAATTGGACACCACATTGAGCTTTTCTCCTTTAACAAAAACATCAGGTTGGTGAGTGTGGGTTTCAATGAGAAAAACATACACATACATAGACAGTTTTGTTTACATTCAGGTGTAAACATGAATTGCTTAACCAATCAGATACATGGACCATGGCAGTAGTTAGTTTGTTCGTGGCTAGTTGTTTGTTTTTGGCATGTACATAAAGAACTGTGTCATCAGCATACATTTGTGGACAGATGGACAGACTAAAGCAGGTCATTAATACACAATGCAAGTTCTCAGTGAATGATCCCCAGACAAAAGCACTCCATGGAGTTTTTAACTGGTTGTGAAAAAGTCTCAGTTCCATACCGATGCCTCTATATGACCTACATAAGCAAATGAGACCAACAGCAAGAAGATTGGCTGTTTCTATTAGTTTCTAATAGTTATTCTTCATGCCTGCCACCAGGTCGGATTTTTCCGCGAAATCAGACGGTTTGCTCTGGCTGAATTCGAGTTGCTTCAGCTGCTAACTGAAGGTTCTTCTCTCCCGCTCTCCTCCCAGAAACACTACCGCCTTTGTCCACAGGGACCGCCAAAATCAACACAAAATGAAAAGTTCTACTGAGCTGCTTTAACTTGTGAAAACCCTTGGTAATGTCAGAGACATCATGACTGTTGCTGCTCTTGGAACATGGCAATATTAGTGATTGATTTATTCAGAAAAATAAGTATTTTGAGCCTGAAGTGGCTCATAGAATATTGCCAAACAAATATATCAACATGCATGAATCTACACGTGGACATGCAAGGTAAAGACGAAATCATTGAAAGTGTGATGCTTGGCCTCGCACAACCTCTATTGATCTGCTCCCTAGATGAAGGCAAGGTGAAGGACGCAGCAATCAAGTGGATAGGAGGAGGTAGAGGAGATGATGAGAGATGGGGGTAATGTGTCGCAGGAGGAAGAAAAGAAAGTGGAGAAGGTGCAACAGGAGTAGAGGAGAGAGGATCTGCAGGACATTGACAAAAAAGGTTAGAAAGAAAAGTATAAAAAGAAGGAAAATGTAGCAAGGCATTTGGTTTGAACTCAGGAAGATAGCACATGCTCAGTAGTGTAAGTCACAGATGTGTTTCTGCTGCATGTGAAGGAACACTGAAACAGCCTTCCTAGATTTACATGATGATGTCTCCTAATTTTACCTCTTTTCAAGTCTCAACATAACTTCTTGTTTCACCCACTCATCTACCTGTGTGTCTACACCCACGAAAGTGTGTTTTATTGATGGTAAAAGCTCATCTCTACACTCCAGAGTGTCAGGGCATCAATGAAAATACATCACAGAGAAGAGGCAGTCAACTTCAGCCTCAACACTGGCAATAAATCTGAGGGTGAGAGGGCCTTGTAGGGTATGTGAAAAAACTCATTCTCGCTGATGAGAAAGGTACATGACACAAAAGGACACTCCATCTAAAATGGGCTTCTGTCAACACAGAAATGGAGGAGATGGAGCAGCAGGAGAAAGGAGAGAGGGAGATGAGCAGTGGCTATGAGAAGGACAGCAGATGAGCAGTTGTCTCCAAAGCCGAATCATATTCTCTGAGCCTGTCAAGAAGGCACTTGTAAAATACAGGTGGTTCCAATGAAGGGATTAAAACGGCAGGGAGGTGGACAATTGAGAAATAGACTAAGCTGTAAAACATGGAAAATTGGAAGAAAAAAGCTGTTGGAGGAGAAAAACACAAGTGATATTAAAGACTGAGAGAGAGTGAGAGAGAGCACGGAAAATCAGCTGGAAGATGAATTTCTGTTGGCCTCCGCAGGGAACCGCACACTCACCTGACCTTTGCACATCTCACCATTTTACCTGCCTGTTATGTTTGTTCTGGCAATTTGATCCTTTTCTATAGTGGCACAGTTTTTTCTTGTTGCTCTGCATCATAGCATCAGACAAAATGCCTCAAATGTAAACTGAAAACTGAAAATCCATTCTTTTTGGACATTGTTTACAAACTCACAAATGCCCTGTGCTCTGGCTGCCTGTAACTGACACAATCAATAAAAACAGAGTAAACTCACAAGTCCAGCAAGTCATGAGAATTAATACAGTGTACTGCAATGCAAAATATTGTAGATATATCGCTGCTTTATGATTTCTGGCCAAAGAAATAAATAAATTGAATAAAAGCTTTTTAGCTTTTGCAGCTCAAATGTCTTGATACCGGCAGCCAGCTGAGGAACCGGAGGGTGTCTTGAAAGCCAGACTTCATTTGAACTTTTTACCTTGTCCACTGCTGAAGTTTGAAATTTACAATAGCCTTTTGAACTGAAAAGCAACCACTCTATCTTCTAGTCTGCACAGTTTGTAAACACAACTTTTAACAATTTAGTAATTTCACATTTAGTTTGATCTTCATTTTAATTTGAACAAAAAAAAACCCAGTCACAGTTTCATCATTTGCGCACTCTGCACTATATGATGTATTTTGTAACATTTTAATATGCAGGTACATCATTTACTAATAATGAGTTAATATGTAATTTCTCATGTCTGTGGAATATTGTGTAATGAATAATAAATTACAGTGTGTAATAGTTATATGGAAAACCAGGTAAGAGCTCAAAAGGTGGAATTGGTTTGTCAATAAATTTCCACATATGCCATCTGCAATTTAAAGCTACTCAGTTCTTTGCATTTTCTCAATAATTAATCAAAACTTACAGATTACATCTGTATGATGAAGTGACAATCTACTGTGCATTTTAAACTTTCCAAAGATTTTTTAATTATTTATTTAATATTATGTGGTATCTAAGACAGTTTATGGCTTATTTCAAATCAATTATCTGGTAATAAACATCTGAAAACATGTTTATTGGAGGCAGAGGTAGCTGCGGAGACAGAAGTTCAATAAAACTCAAAAATATGTTACTTTATTAAAGGCTTCAAATATTTTTATGATTTTTAATCAGACCATAAATCAAACAATTGACCACTACATTACATATTCCACGTTTTCTTCATTCTGTCAGACCAGAAAACTATGGTATCAGAATATTACAACATATTAAAATTCTCATTTAAGCTACATCTAATTTAATTAATCAGAGCAAATGACCTGAGAAGTGAAGTGCATAAATTATAAGACTCAAAAACGTTCTAAGGCATTTCTTTTCAGTGCCTTGGAACCATTTTACAGCAGCCGTGACACAAAGCTCCCTTGGCACACAACGATTTGTAATTTGTAATTACAAGGATTGCTTAAAATGACCTCACTGGGTTAAAATTTACTTTAAAAAAAAATCCAATTATTAGACCGTTGAGGCCTTCAGCTGACAGATTGCAATTCTGCAATGCATATCTGGGAAAGAAGACACACAGCCATCTCCTTCCAGAGGTCAGATGTTATTAAAATGCTGTCAGCTCTTGGACAAAACCATCATTTCTATGCATCTCCAAAACCAACATTGATTTGCTCATAAGCACTCATGCTACTTGCCATACAAATAAGATTTTACCTCCATCTTCCTCAGTCCTTGTAAAACCTCTCTCTAATGTTCCATCCAGTTCACATAGAAAGAGACTAGATAACAAATTAACTTAGGCCAAAGACAAAAGCAGAGGTGGGGGAGTGGTATCTGTCACTGGCAGCCATCACATCTGTCACCACTCATCAATAACTCTCAAAATGTCACTCTCCTTTGCTTTTAATCAGATCCTGCAGTAATGCCACTCAATTTGTCTCTCAGTTTGTTTCGACAGACTCTCAGTTTGTCTCGACAAGCTGGCATGCTGTGAGTTATGTAACAGACCCCATTTGAGAGCTGCGCAAACTAATATACATGCATCAAAATTCATATCTCTCGCAAGGCCCTAAATTATTTGTGTAGCTTTTACAGCGCAAATTAAATCTCACAAAGATGTGTGTTTTGCTACGTGGCCCCATCTATCTTAGTCTGGAGCAGTAATTAGATTATCACTCAGTTGATGAGCTTCCATCTCTCGGCCACCCATTTACTGAGCTACAGTATGTACACACTTACACAGCCATAGACTCACGCATACACACACTCACGCTGCCTTTTCCTCAGGCACAAATTATAAACAGCGCATGCAATGTTGAAAACATTTGACTTAAGCCAATGTTCAGATGATCAATAGTAAATAACAGTACATGTACCTGTGACCAAATAACCCTAACCCAACCACATATTGTTGAAAAATGAGGGTTTTCTCATTTTTACGTGCAAAAAGACATAATTGCGATGTTTATTTATTTTTTCTTTTAGCCATGTAGCTTGTGTTCTCTAATTAATTTGATCGTTATCCAAAAATTTCAAGCTGCACACAGTATAATATCTACAGTCTGCACAGTTTAATATGTATACTGAGTAGTGCCTAGAGGGTGAGAGAGAAAAACAGAGAGTGAGAGAGCGCAAAGTGAATAACAGAAATGAATTGGAAGCATAGAACATATCTACCATAAGACCTTTGAGAGTTACTAAGTTATTGATGAGTGTGACTATTGATGAGTCATTCTGTTTACACCAGTTTAGCCACCCTTCAGACTACTGTTAATTAAACTAAGCCTAATCAATAATCAAAATAGCAGCAAGGAGTAAGAAGAAATTTTAATTCCTTGCTGTGTTATATTCTCAGGAAAATAGAGCTTTGTAATTGGACAAAATTAAAGTTTGAAGCAGACAAGTGGAACCTCCTTTGGCTGGCACCGGTGTGACACAATTATAGTAATTCCTCAGCACTATGAGAAAATCTTACAAATACTTCTGTGTATTCAAAAGCCTGTTTGGAAAGGAAATTACGTTTTCTGAAATGTCACTTTCCTTTTTATTTGATTGTATCAAAAGATTATCCAAAGCTTGCATAAGCGGAAGGAATATTCAACAAAGATTTCACATTTATGTCGCATTAATGTCTGAAAACACTGAAGACACAGGCTAGGTCAATGCAAGGGATAATGAATAACAGAAATGTAACAAGCAAAATCTCTGGTTGAAAGGTCAGTGTCTGCAGATAAAACTTTAAAGTGAGATTTTGTTTAAAGCATAGAAAGGAAAGAGCACTCAATATCAAGAAACCCTAATCTAATCTTTTTGGACGCAAGGGAAGAACAGGGACTGGACCGCATCTTTTTGGCAAGCTTTGGGGTCTGATCTGAGTATGTAACTTATGCAGGACATCATCCCAGTTTCACAGCTGGCTTCCAAAACAATCTATCTTCAAACATCGGACAATCCATCTCGCCTTTTCATGCTATTGTGTACACACAACAGAAGAAAAAAGTGGGGGGAGTAACACATCAGAAGGAGAGATTAGAAAGATGTTATCTACATCTGCAGATAGCCCTGTCCAAACTATTAATCAAAGATTCATTTTCCCCTTCATCATGAGGACTGTTAATTCCTTTAAGAGATGAGAGCATTACTATCCTTACCTCTGTAAGCTCTTCATTTCTGCAGATTTAAAACAGCATAGTGTCAGAGCTCACAACAGACCGGCAGCTCCGCTTTGTTCTAACAGCATTAGTCTCTTAATCTCTTCTTTTTTTGTGTGGCAACAGGAGTGGTGCAACTAAGCCACAACCGCTCGCAAAGTTAAGATGGTGAATAAATCAAATCTGCTCAAGCAGCTTATAGATGTGGCAAGATTGCAGGGAATGCCATATCTGCAAGAGTCCACTTTTGCTTGTTTATCAAATGTGTGTCTCATCAAGGATTCAGTTTTCTAGATATTGTGCATAGTTTCAAACAACTGCTAATGTTTACTGATTGCTAAGCTGTTAGTGTAATGATAAACCTTCTTACACACAAGACAAACAACAGGTGGTACTACTTTCCTTTCCCACAATTAAAGAAAATAAAAGAAAACGAGTCCTGAGAGGCTGTTTTTTTTTTTGTTTGTTTTTTTTATTGTTAAGTCCATCTTAGCTGGAGTAAATCTATAAACATAGCTGTGTTGTTTCTGCCATGCAGGAGTTTGTTAATAATGTTTGCACCATTCAGTGTACTGAATCAATAATTGCAAATAGGAATATGTTGGTTGGGAGCACCTTGAAATTGATTGTTTTAGTCACAAACTCTGATATGAGTCTGTTAACATGTCACTGCTACACACAAGGACAATTATTTCTATTGGCCATGCACATATGGGGTAGTTAGTCAGCCAATTACAAGCGGGCGCCTCTGTCCTAGATCTTGAAGGATAATAGAGGCAGTAATTATGATGTGTTCATTTTAATGGGGTTTTATTGACAAGCATGGTAGCGGCTCAGCCTTCGCCCCCAATTGTAACTGCTTGTGAAAACAGCTTTGCAACTCAATTAGATTTGACATTGTATTTGACTCTATGACAACAGATACAGGTAAAAATTGGGGACAGAAGTATACTGGAATGCTGTACAATTCAGCTGTTTAAAATGAACCATAACGGAAGTGTTAAAAGCGTGTTAACACAATAGAAAACAGAAAACATTTCACTGTATGCATTAAAAAGAATTGCTCTGGCTCATGACATTAACAGAGACAAGAGAGAGCAGATGAAGTTCTTGAGCATCAATGTTTCCTAGAGGAAACAATTGTTTATTATATTCATTATTGTATTTTGATTAATTCATTAACGTATGTGTTTTTGCTCAATATATTTAAAGTCAAAGGGTCATATTCTTATCATATTCGTTTGACAGCAGCCAAAAATAATCCTGTGTAGGGGCAATATAACACAAGTGAACCAATAACACAGCAAAGATACACAGTCAATTGTCTCCTCATTTACCTTTTATCATTTTTGCTCATGCTCTCTATTAGCCTCTTTATATATGGTATCATCGATTTGACACTTTCTCTCTGCGCCTCACTCTGGACAGTATGTCTTTAATATCCTTTTATATCACACTTCTCTCATTTCCGTCCTTTTCTTGTCCTTTATATCTTTTTATATTCATTACTCCAGCTTTCTTCTTCTCATTCCTTTCTTCCCACTTCCCTCTTTTTGTTTTTTTCCTCTCTTCCCTTGAGACTTTAAGGTCATGGTCAGCCATTTATAACCATGTGCTTTAAATGCTGTTTAACCTTATCTCTGCATGCTTTATGGATGCTTCATGACTGATGGCATAAAGCCTCAGTGCACTACTCCAGGTGCTGCAACCAGACAACAGCTCTCTCTCTCTCCCCCCCTGTCTTTTTGTCGGTCTGTCTGTGTCTCTCATTCTCTCTCTGGATGGTACTTGTCGTACGCAGCTCGCATGCATCAGCCCCTCTGCTCAGTATACAGGTAGGCGCGCTACAGCCGAGACTCTGACAAATAGAGATAGGGATGGCCGATCACATGATTCAGCTAGCCCACATCCTGCGTGCTCCCTGTCGAAGGACACTGACGTCATGGGTGGAACCAGAGCTGGTGCAATGACTGTGTCAATGTCACCTTATGTTCTGCTTAGCTGTTAGCATAGAGTGCCGGGCGCCGCTGCTCTTGTCGTTACTGGCCTGGCAGCCTTGCGTGTAGCAAGGTGGAGGCAGCAGAGTGAGTGACAAGTCATCCTAAACTGCCACTTTAAAACCTGCTGTGGCTAATGATGCGTATCTAAAAGTGGCATGTGTGTGCGAGTCTGTGTGTGTGTGCGTGCGCGCACATGTTGAGTGCTTGTGCACCATTACATCTGTGGGTGTCGTTTTTAATGTGTTTTCATTTAGTTTAGCAATAAAGACATTGTCCATTAACCTCCTAATATAAATTTAATCTATTTTAACCCTTTGGTAAAGGTCAGAACACAACAATAATCTAAATAATGGCCAAATAATGTTGTTTAGCATGCATTTCTTCTTCCATTTCATGAGCATGTTATCCATTTATATATCATATTAGATTACATGTCCATGATGAGGAAACAGTGTCCTTTAGCCCAAAGGACTAAGAGTTGTGTATGTTTAGGGACAAACTTTAGATTTCTAAATCTTCTCTGATTGTGAAGTGCAACAGTGAGGAGTCAAAATATTGGTATAGTTGCTTTCCATCCAATGTATCTTGAAGTACAAGTAGTGTTTCTTCTTTTCAGTTGTCAGATGATGTCTAAAAAAAGATGTAAATAATAATTTATGAGTGTTTGTGCATGTTTCTATGTTTTATTGTGATCTGCAAGCATGCGTGTTTTCTAAACCTGTAGCTGCACAGCAAAATGCAAATGGTATTGTAAAGTGTGCAGCCTAATTGCACTTCATTGTCAGGGGCACACTCCACATCAAAAAGGGACCAATCTCTTCTCCTGGAAAGCACAGAGAGATGATAGGTGGTGTGTCAGTGTGAGTCTGTGTGTCTGTGAGTATTTGTGTGTGTGCATGTTTGGCTGTATGTGTGTGTGTGTGAAAGAGAGAAACAGAAAGAAGCAGGGACTACACGTGCACATGCACATGCACTTTTGTGTGTATGTGGTGGGAATACTAAATAACAGTAGTGAAAAGCCCTCTAGCCACTGTCAAAATTATCTTCTGTAGCAACTCCCTGTAGCGCTGCTTGGCTCTATCAAGAGCCTGTGGGTTGGACTCACAGTTGTGGCTCTGCTTGCAACTTGGACAAACTGCCAGTCTCAGCCTCAGCGCAAACTTACTACGTCCTTACCTCATTGCAGACAGCATCGATACAAAAAATAAATAAGTAGATCAACAGTCATTAAGTCAAATTTAACAAATCAGTTATGGCAGCATGTACGGGCCTCTCTCCCTGTCTCTTTCTATTTCTGCATTGCCATGCCCAGTTGCCAGGATACCACTTCTATAATGCACAGTCCTAATTGTTTTGACTGAGTAACAAGCTGTTTAATAAAGGCACCTTGTACAACGTTGTGATTCAAGTCATGCACAAGCTCAGTGGATTAATTCGAGAATGGGATGGTTGGTGGTGGAGGGGCTGGAAGTGGTGTTTGTATATGTTCTTCTACGTCAAAACAGTTACACATAAATAGGTAGATCAATTATGTTAGGTGGTCATCTCGAAGCCAATGTGAGTGTAGAACACTCTTAAAGTACATACATGCTCTTTGTCTCTCTCTCTCATCTCTTTTATTTTTAGACTCCAAATCTCTTGTTTTATTTCCCGAGAGGACGTTAGACACATTTTAAACATTTGCTTAAATTGTAAAATTTATTGTCAACGGTAACTACGGTATATCAGAAATTATTTGCTTCTGCATGTTACATTTACAATTGTTTTGAGCCACCAGAACATACTGGTGAGCTGTTGCCAATAGTATCTATAAAAAGTGTCAATTTCATTAAGATAAAGGCAACGATTTGCCTCTTTTTGGCTGTAATGGATAATGCCTTTCAAACAAGAACCATGTCTCAGGAAAGGAGCAGCACATGCAGGAGGGGCTGAACGTAGGTGTGTATTTGAAAGTTACCAGTGCTTCTCAGCCGCCGTGAGCCGACAATGGCAATGAGCCAAAAGCAAAATTATGCCAGTGTTAAGCTTTAATAACTCCACAGACCTTTGTGCTGGATCTTTTTGTAGTATCTTTCACGTCAACCCATTTTCCAATTAACGATACCGGCTCTTTCCAGAAACCCTGCAAAAAAGTTCCCAAATACAGTGAACTTCTGGCAAAGAAAAATCAATCCACTCTCTAGCACAAGAAAAAAAGGTGTTCTTGGTAAGGGATCTACATTTTAAGACTGAATTCACACATTTATTTGTACGTTTTTTCAGTAACCCAATGACAACCATTGCACTTCCCGCTGTTGTTTTGCTATTGCTTTGTTCATACTTTGCAACCCTGTAGTGTTTTATATTGATAGATTTACCGGAAAGCTAGTCATTTAAGAAAAACTATCACACAATATCTTAAATGGACAGTTTTAGCTTTTTTTAGCCTGAACTGGAATATTCTTCAATAAAAATGACCACATATTGCTTATAATGTGTTATAATGTGTGTTATAATGTTATACTATTGATCTACTCATATTATTGTAAGCTTACAGAAGACAGAAACTAAATGGACTCTCTGTATCAGCTTCTACTGCTTTTAAATGTTGGAAATAAACTAAAAGTACAAATGAAATGCAGTTACAAGGAGATAGGCTACATACATGTACATCCATACAGTCCAAATAATGCAGAATACAGCATGTAATTATGATCTTGTCATAATGAGTGGTGATTTTTTATTCATGTACTATACTGTCTGAGGAGCTAACTCCTAACATCTTGCTGCACTTATTAAACATAAACATGCTTTAAATAAATCATACATACAAATTGAGTCATTTCCCAAGGCTTTACAGATAAATTCTACCGCCTTAATGCAACTTCTATAAAAATGTAACAATTCTGTAAAACTGCAGTAAAAAAAAAAGATGAACACACAAAATTCTGTCCTCCTTTGGTGCATTACTTTTACTTCACTAACAAATGGTGATGTACATAATGCTGTTTTGTTCTTTCTCTTTTCCTTTTGCTGATAATAGTGTAGAGCAGTGTCTTCAGAAACTCGATAAGATTTGGTTGACATGGCCTACAGATGAATCATGAAGATATATTTAAGATGTTCCTTTTTTTAACCGTAGATCAACAACACACTTTCTCATAATAAAAGGATAATTTACATTTAATGTCTCTCATGTTGCATCGATATTTTGACAAATAATTGGCAACTCAATTGCTTATACTGTAGAAATAATGTTCTTTGGCTGGGCATTTTCACACGTAATTTTTAAGCATCTCTCCACCATTTTTAAAGGAATAGTTTTTTTTTGGACATATGTTTATTAGCAGAGAGTTAGATGAGAAGACTGATGCTACCAGAGGCATACATATGTAGATGTTTTATGATGCGAATGATGCACTTTAACTGTGTACCTAGATGAAAGACTGACCAAAATGTACAGTTTATGTTCCAATTACAGAAAAGAATATTTTATTATATGCTATGTATAATGTTGTCTATACTGTTGTTCATAAAATGAATATTAATATGATTAGTGAAACTCACCCACCAGCAATTAAGTGTTAAGTGTCAGCAGCACTATCTGTTGCCATTGCCCCCAGATATTGTTGTTTAATAATAAACTTGTATAATTAATTTGGTCCAAAAAATGTATTAAGTATTACAAGCCTTTAGAAATGTAACAGGTTTGTGTCAACAGGTATGGGTGTGATTTTAGTCAGATAATCAGGTCAATGAGGACGCTCAAGTCAGTTTACTTCATTACCAAGTGAAAAAATAAACATGCAACATGTTTGTGTGGTCTGTAAGAGTAAAAACAACAACAAATTACTATGTGAATTAACCTAACAGGCCAAGTAACAGTGTCACTTCAACCCTTTTACAATTGAACCTATTTATCATTACCCAGGCCAGTGCCCAGTCTGGCCCACTGTCCCCTTAGCATAAAGCTACATTAACCTTAGCTAAACACAGTCATCAATTAGCCTGTTACAGTGTTCAACAACTATGAGCTCCAAGTAATGCAACCTGACCAGATCAGTAATAAACAGTTTCCATTATATGTGCATGATTACGTCTAAAGAAACTGCACAAGCTCTGATGAATTTCTGCAAATAGCAGAACAGTATATTATAGTATAGTATATTAACAGTTAAAGGCTAACAGTAACAACAATTACAACACACTGACCACAAAACCAAACACATGTGAAGCCACCATGCTGTGCGCTGGAGGCTAATTAGCTCATTAATGAGAACTTATTAAGGATGAAACAGTCACACAGCATAACCTTACTTTCAAGTAAACATTCAACCTTGACTGCTGAGTAAATCACCCACATTTATGATAAATAACAACTTACATCACGTCCATTCACACACAAAGACAAATAAAGAAGGTGTGGAGATAAAAATCAAAGTTCTTCTCAACTCAGTCACTAAAAAAAATTAATGCCAACACCAAAGATGATGATGTCACCACTCGTTAAACATGAACTCTGGTTAGCGAGTACATTTTTGCATTGCATTATTTCGGTGAATTTGACCGCTGGAGTCCGGTACAACACCACCACTAACTATGCCCTCAATGATAAACATATAGTTGAATTAACATCTTTCTGACAGTGTCAACAAAAAGTGAACCACCCCTGCTTGAGCCACTTTAACCACTGTGTGTACGTGTCCCTATTGACAAATAATTTTACACATCTCTGTCACTTAATTTTCAGAAGTACCAATGACTCATTTTATTATGCAAATTAACACAGAGAAACACAAAAAGGCAAAAACTCACCAAATCTCTTGATGTCCATGTTATTCACTTCCATTAGCCTGTTTTTTTTGTTTGTGTTTTTTTAGTTGGTTGTTTTTTTCGCTGCAGCAGTTACACTTAAGAAGCCTTCATTAATGAGTTTGTGTCAGTGATGATGCTGTAGAAAGCACTGCCTTGCTGGCACTTACACCAATAGAAGTGCACTGTGTGAAATGCTTACTTCAATACAGGACACAAAGTAGTTTATTAAATCAATTAATCAATCAATCAATCAATCAATCAATCAAGTTTATTTGTCACATGTAATCATATAAGGTACAATCACAGTGAAATGTAATCCCACCAGTTCCTTCGATTTGTGCATTAAAAACAGATTAAATAGAATGAATACATACGTATAACTAATCTGGCTAATGGCTCTGAGTGCCATGGGCTACCTACAGACAGAGTCACTGAAGAGATTTTAAGTAATTCTGCATACAGCGTTGTGCCAATGGAAAATAACTTCCTGTTTATATTTGTCAGTTTGAGCATGGGGAGGTAAGTGTGAGTGCTGCATGCAAATGACCAGGATGCCTTTGCCTGGGCTCCACAGGGGATGCTAATGTAGCATCCAGCTTTCTTTAGAATGCAACTCAGACTCGAGTGGAGTGCACACAAACATGAACTTATACCTGATGAGGTGAGCACTGTCATTCAAATGCATCCGAACCAATCAGCATGTGACAGGATTACCAACTTTGCCCTTGCAAAGTCAGGCCCTCTGTGTCTAAGGTAGCTAGAGAAAACCACACAATTTTCTCAGTTGTCATTGGACTCTGAAAGACAGCTCATATGTATTCATTATGTGTTTGCATAAAAATAGTTTTCCTTCCTAACAGCCTTTAATTCTATTGTCTTAAACCCTTTTCACATTGCAGTTTGCGTTAATGGGTTGCATGATTTGGATGCCCATTGGATATTTAATTGATTGCAGCAAAAGACTTGTATGAGTATTGTTGGTTTTGAATCAGAAATATCAAACACAAATCAATAAACACGATTTGGAGCAACGTAAATGCCTGTAATATAAGTATTTTGTGTTGAAACACATTACTTGTTTAATTAACCAAAGAGGAATATCATTTTCATGTTATCAATTCCGCATTTCACAAACCTCATTTAACATTAATCAGTACTGTAATTGGTGATGATATGAAAGTCAAACAGTTTTGGAGCAATATTTAATTCAACCTGGGTGTTATGACAGAAAACGTATTATTAGATATGCTTCGGGGATTACATTTTTGTGTCACAATTTTCAGTATCCTTTCTTTCTAATAAAATGTCTGGTAAATGTAGAAGTGATTGTGTTCACAAACCACAGTGAGTCACATCACATGGGTGACAGTACTGCAAGCTGCTACTCAGACATTTACATACTTTTCCTTTTCAAATCAAATCGTATTTCTCTAGCTTTTGATGCTGAGATGAAATGTTGGACTAAGACCAAACTAAAATGATTTCTGATTTTGTTTATTGACCATTAAAGATAATTATAACACTTGAGAATTAAGTTTTCTGCCACAACCCGCAGCTGGTATAAATCCATGTTGGTAAATTTCCAAAATCCTGTCCCTGAACATGCTATTATGAGCATCTCACAACAGCAATAAAAACAAAGAGCGTAACTGATGCAATCTCTGTGGGTTTTTTTGCTTGTAGGTTTAGGTTTGATATGGCATCTGTGGGTCCAGACTGATACAGGCTGTCAAATGGCTGTTGTATTTTATCTCAACAGTCAGCGACTTGTGTAGAGGAAGGGAGACAAAAACAGTAAGAGGGCTCGACCAGTGCTTATAGAACTAAAGCGTATCAGTGCTCAAACTCAGTTTTTTTTTCTATTTTACACAGATGCCAGATGCTTGTACATCTCAACATAGACCATAATGCTGGGTCACAAAAATTTCCACGACCCATAAACATTAAGGAAAAGAAGATTAAGCCATGACCTTTGACCATAAAGGGAAGGGACCACCATTCATCCATGTCAGTCTCTAGGACACATACAAGGGTGATGGTGCACTGTGCATTTTAGAGCACTGCCATGTAACACTGCACTCCGAAGAGCATAAACAGTCTAAAGTCCATCCGAATTTTAACTGAATGACTTAAGAGCACCAGTCAAACCTTAAAACGAATGAAAACGATATGGAAAACAGGATGGAAATATGGCATTCATGTTTGTTTCTATCCTAACCTCTTGGAATAAGTCAAGAAACAGCCACCTGCACTAGTCTAGATTAGCCTCCACTACATCCCAAATAATAAAATCAACAGGGCTAATGCAAAATATTAATAGCCATGTTACACTTAAAAGAGGTGACTCTTTTGATTGGGCCCCTTCACAAACATCCCATCTCCACAGCTAAATTCTGTCCATTCAGGTGGCAAAGTTTGTTGGCATTTCGGCGACAGTACAATCCTACTTTTAGGTAATTTAAAGTTTGGCTGGAGTCAGTGTGCCGAGCAGGTTCATTCATCTTTTCCTATGTTCTATTTTCAGTCCATGATTGCAGTAAAGCTAAATGGCATGTTTCTCATCTTTGTAAACAGTCAGGCTCCTGTGTGGATTGACAGACTGTGATTGACAGCCAAACAACGATCAGTGATTGATACAGACTGCTTAAATATAATCACCTCATTGCGGGGACTATATGATGATAAGAGTATTTTTAAATAGACAAAAAGTGTCGTAGCAAAACCATAACTTTGCTCCCCCTAATTGAATAATGGGAATGTATTTTGCTCCACATGCTCCATTGCTCAGGTGCCTATGTATCTATATCTTTTTGATATTTGCTGGATTCCTTTATTTCCTTTTCAGCCCCTACCCCCTTCCCTCAAGAGACTTTTGCCAGGCTGCCATTGTAAATAAGAATTCTTAATGACTTGCCTGGTTAAATAAAGGTTAAAAAATTCTGGTTGAACAGCAGCACAAACTTCTTCTAAACTTTTTCTTCTCTTGCTCTTTGCTTTCTATTACTGGAGAAATATTCTGAGTTGCCCTAGCCACAAGATGACCTTGTTTACTGGTCAACACAGATAACACAGATGAAAATCAGCTTAAATTAAACTACTCCTTTTAAAGAATCTGGATATTTTGTAGTGAACTTCTATAAAAAAACAAAAACGATGCTTTCTTGCTTGTATGAGTTCTCTTTCCGGAACCAATGTCCAGACAGGCTTGCAAAACATGAGCACTGGCAGTATTGTCACAATGATGGATAACTTATATGGAAATTCTCAGTAAGTCCTCTATCGACTTTATTCTATTCTCTGAAAATCTCTGGGGAGTATTTTATATGTTGACCTACACTTTGAAAACACTGGATTCCATGAAGCAAGTAAATTTCAGTTCAGAGTTTCTGGTAAGACAATGGATAAAACTAAAGTTGTCACAAGACAAACTAACCAACATGGACACAAAACTCAATAACACCAGTAATTCTTTTTAAAAGCAAAGGTAATCCAATTGAGGCCTAGGTGGGCTAAGAGGCCATCTTTGCAGCAGAGCTCCTCTGCTTTTGGCTGATAGAGAGACAAGGATTACTGCCATCCAAGCACCTGGCCTCTCACTACGGGAAGAGAAGCTATAAATCAGCCGAGGTCCCATTTACCCTGCTCTCTTGTTTTCATCCCTGTCATATACACCCATTCAGTTTAGATTGGTGTATTGAGTTTGCACTTGTATTGAACCTGTTAAGTATGGACTGAAACTGAAGAGTACGTGTCTGTGTGTTCCATTTTCTTCTGTTGTGGACCCACCACATGCTCAGAAATTGTCATAATATACTTTCTTTATATTAAATAATTACTTGTGGTCCTTGTGGTTCATTGGTACATGCTTTTTCTTATCTATAGGTATGTTTTTGTTTTTATAAACACTCAACACTCCTTAATACACCTTTCCTACAAATATGAGAAATACATTATTCACTCCCAGTTAGTGTCAGTTCAGCGCACCTGCAGAGCAGCTGCCCTGCACTAAGCTCCTATATCAGCCTACATTAGTCTCATGTTTTACCTGTGAGACCAACGTTTTAATGCCTTTGTTCATTTTAATGTCGATCATCTGTGATGTGAAAATACCATGTTTCCACACGGTCAGATAAATAAAGACTGCACATCCTGATCATAGTTCAGTTATTGAATCCTACCACTCCACCGAGAGGCTCTCCTACCGGGCTGCTGATAGCACTATTAGCAGAACACTCAGTCACACTGGATGGCAGTAGAGGAGGTTGTTCTAGCAACTGGTTCCAAAGTAGCTGTCAGCACCGCAGCTGAGAGCGTCAGAGCAGCCAACAAACATGAGTCGCGCTGTCTGGCATCGTGCTGCCCTCAGTTTCCATGACCGTTCTCTACTTCCATCAAAAAATTTTTAAAAAGTGCAGTGATTCGACTGACAAAATGCAAGTCGACTCAGGGTCTTCTCAAGAGTACTGACTTTATGGAAATTGCAAATTAATTTAACACATTCTTTGTCAAACCAGTGGAATAACTTGCAGAAATGTTTACCTGTTTACCTGTCACATTACTTCAACAGATTCACCCTCATCTTTTTATATCACAAAGGCTGATCAAGGTAAAAGCCATAAAAGCAGAGTAGGGATTTCTGGCACAACTTTACCTACTTCCAAGGTTCCTGGAGAAGGGAAAAAAGTCTGTCACTAAAGTTGTTCTGCTGTTCTAAATAAATTGAAACAACTTAATTTTTTAAAATAATTTTTTTCTCCACAAACTGCTGGTTTACATCATACTTGGAATGTAGATGGTGGTGTGTTAAAATTAATTGTGTGAAATCACAACTTCAAAATTACAAATTCGGTTTACCACAAGGTTCAATATTGGGCCCTTTGCTCTTCTGCTTATATATAAATGATCAACATGAAAGCTGTAAAGACATTGGGTGCCAAATGTATGCAGATGACACAATCATGTAATAGCAGAAACTCATCAGACTGCAAACTATGCAGCTGGTCAGTGTCTCCCAGTGACTGCAGAATCGCTAAACATTGAGTGTTGGACAGATATATAACTAACATTGACCAAAAGGAAATTGAGGAAGTGAGTGAATTTAAACATATTGAGCATCGCGTTAGTTCAGGCAGGCCACGAAGTCAAGCTCAGCTCACAATCCCGGCTACAGCAGCTGACAACAGCTGATCTCAAAGCCAGCCCACATCAGCTGATGGCTCAGCTGATTACCCTCTATGCATCCAATTGGCAAATGTCAAATGGGGCACCTTATTTAAGCTGCGTTAGCCTACCTGTGCTGCTTCCTCTGCAAGCCACTTTGCAACCCAGCTCCTCCTTTCCAATCTGTGTCTGACTTAATCAATGTCATTTCTGTTGTCATTGATGCCTGCTCTGTTCTGTACCCTATGGGGGTATGCCTTAGGCTTTCCATGTNNGAAGGGCAGGGATGTTCCAGAACAGAGCCATGCCATCAAATATAAAATTAAAATAGAATCTGTTTGACTATAGTGGTCCTGACTGAACTAGGTCTCATTTTGGATTCTCAACTCAAGTTTCATCTCAAGTTTGATGCCCATATTAGAAAACTGTCCAAGATAAAACAAATGTCATGATTGTCATGATTTTATCACATTCAGTATATCCTACTGAGTGATCGCCTGGGGCCAGGCCTCCCATTCAGCAATCAAGCCTATAATGTCATAATATAAACAAACCTTAAAGGCAATGGATCAGTGACCAAAGAAACAGAACCATTGCCAAATTGCAAAACAATTTTATAAAGTTCTCATTCTTAAAAACAGTATTTAAGTGTTTAAATAGCCTTGCCCTAGTGTATAAACGGCCTTGCCCTAGATATAATCTCTCAATTGATCAAAAAATATAATAGCGAAGGAATCTTGCCCAGAGGGGCAACAAGTGGTAACTGTAGAGTTCCAAGAAGTCATATTTTTCACTAAAAGACCTGCAATTTTCAAAACACCTCATTTTAAATCACAGTCAGAACATAAAGATATAATCTTGAAGATTTTAATTTAAATAAACGTCTGTTAAGTCACTTTCTATCGCCGAATGATGCAACACAATGGTGACTGAGCCTATGGCTCACTGATGAAAGCCCTTGCATTTGCAGTATTATGACCTGGGTGTCGGCAGCGACTTTCCCGGAAAAATCACAAGCGGTGCACAGTTAGGCTTTTAACACAACAGACTGGCTCTTCAACTCACCTGTGTGTGAAGCGACCTGCTGTTTTTTCCGGTCTCTGCTAGCGTTGTGAGTACACGGTTATTATGGCCAAACAAACAAAGAAAAGGTCAATAACTACAGACAATGAAAGTGACACTGAAACTGAAGTGAGGTCCAAAAACACACCTGCAATTACCGATTATTACCATAGGTGCCCTGAAAACAATGAAATGAAAAGTTTTCACTACACAAGTGAAACAGTGGCAACAACAACGTGAACAACTTTTGATTGGATTGTTGGATTCTCATCTATGCTTACATATTGTATTCGTACACACACAGACTATCACACCTACATATAAATGTTTACACAGTCATGTGCAATACACACTATTTTGGTTTGGCTCAGTCACTGTTGTGAAACTTATGTGCATGTACTTTGAACTATATGATTATATTAATGTCTTTGGCAGCAACCTGAAGGTTTCCTGTGATTGCTTTTGAGACCATCTGTGCAGAGTATTCCTGGATTTCCGCACAAAAGCATCTGTGGTATCTCTGATTCAACCAGCAGGAACCTTTTGCACAAAAAAGGCACCTTAGATACTTGTTTTTATCCCAGATCTTCGCCTAAATCAATACTGGAGTTGTATATAATAGACAGACTCTTTCACATTGATTATCTGTGGCTCAACCCTGTCTCTTCTTTATGTAGGTGCTGTTTTTGAAATAAAACCACATTTTCTGTTATATTTAGGCTTGCTAGTCTCGTTTCAGGAATATTAATCTGAATAGAGAAACGGAGAAGAGAAGACATAATGAATACAGCGTGGGACTGATGAGAAATAACCCAAGCCTTGTAGCCAGAGACTCTGAAGGACTGACTCACTCTAATGGGAAGTGCCCTTTAATGAGAAGTGCTAGTGATTGTAGGTGGTAGTATTAAGAAAGACAAAGGAGGACTGAAAAGTCAAGGGTCACACCCGCTCACCTCCTTGGGCTTTGTTCTCCATTACCACAGTGGTATACAGTGGGCACGGTGCTGCTTGCATTATGCTCCAACATCAAAGAGGAGACTCATTTTCTGCCTCTTTAGCAGAAGACCTGGGGAAACGGAGATGCATGCTCATGTTTTTGTGAGGACTGGGGTGGGAGCGTGAGGGGATGTTGCTGTCGAGGGATAATGTGTGTTTTCGGTTGCTAAGGAACTGTCTGGCAGACCATCAGAATAGACAGAAGCAGAAAGAAAGATCAACATTTAAAAAAAGTCAGAGGATTCTTAAAAGTCCTTACAAAAGAATCTAGTTGAACATGAAAGAAGGGAGTGAGAATATATTCTCTTACTCAGAGTTTAATTTACTACTTTACAAAAGGCAGTCTTATAAGGATTTACAAGACAATTTAAGATAATGCCAATATGTCTATTTTAACACGATGGGAGTATGACAGACGATTAATTCTATAAAAAAATAGAATGAAAAGACTGTTACAGATGTATTCTCATTAGTTTTGTCTCTAATGATTAGTTTTTCTTAATGTTCAGTGTTTTAGAAGTTTCCTATTTTTATTATTCTATTTAGTGTCATTTCTGTGTTCATCAAACACATTGTATGTACTGTATGCATGCCAGTTAAGCAGATTTTAGTGAACAGAGAGAGAGCTGTGTGAACAGAGATCTTCTACTGTAATTTCATGCATACCTCCTCTTCAAGCAGGCTGGGCAAAAGATAAGCAGATTGTCCATACATTTCTGTGTACATCCCCATATTGTCAGTAATGCTACAGGCACACAGAATTGAAATTATGAGCAATCACAAAAAAACACAAGCTGTTTAAAAATAGATATGCAGACATTTTTTATTAATATTTTCAAGAATGAAAGTTACATATGCAGTATATAAGTTAAAATAAGGATCACTATACAGCATGTGATCAGATCTGATTATATCTCTCTCATGAATATTGTGCATTTGCCAAAAAAAAGCAATCTACCCTTCTGTTGTATAGTGGTTGTTGCTGTTTTTGCACACTCCTTATTTTGTCATCATGTGCAAGGGGGTCGCTGCTACAGAGGACCCACAAAAACCTCAGTAAGATTGTTTGATAAAAAATGTCGACTCAGAATAATCGCCTTTTAAAACTCAAAGCTCCGCCATTGATACAGTATGTTATGGTGTGGTGCTAATGCTTATGTGAGAGCCTTTGTTGTGGGTTCATTATTGATAATGAGAGGATAAACCTTCAGGACTTGGGTTCATGCTTAAATTTAGGTCTCACAGCACTGAGCCATTTAAGAAACCACAAATCCACCTTGTCTCTTTTTCCTCCATCCAATTTTCATTCTTCCTCTGTACAGCTGGTACAATATCAATTAACAGCTTACCTTATTAATTTCATCCTATCAATATTCATCATGACTCCAAGCTTTACTGAACAGCCAGGAGACAGAAAATCAAATGAA
>NTHP01000011.1:857208-891851 GCA_003416845.1 Oplegnathus fasciatus | reverse complement strand
AAACAACCCATATGAGCATTTTCATCAGCTGTATGGCTTGCCCAACAAGTCATTATACCTGAAATGCCAGACTCTCAGTGCCTTCCAGAATGACTCAAAGCATTTTCAGAACTGCCACCTCTATAGCTAAGATTAGACTATGTTAAAGCAACTAAACCTACTTGATTAAGGTTAAAGCAGAAATCAGTAGGACTGAGAAGAGAGTGGACTTAGCTTGAGAATTTGAACGTGTACAACTTCCAGGTCCCTCCCCCTCCGTCACCGCTGTGCTCCAGCTCGCCTCCAAAGCCCCTCCAGGGCTCTAGACTAACTTTTCCACTGGTAGCACTGGTGCGACCAACTTTCTCAGTTTTTTTTAGCAGAAAAGCAGATGATTACATTTTCCCAGGCAAAGTTTGGCAGTGAGTAGTATGTTAGCCAGTTAAAGGAAGCAGAAGATTATTATTCTTTAGAGAATTTTATTTAAAAACCGATCCTGAATTGTCCCTCTTCCTCCTAGGCCGTACGTAATATGTCTATTTTATTTATGAAATAGATTGTGAGACGTGGTTTTACAGTCCATGGAGGTATAACGTTAGGTCATGGTGGACATTACTGTAATACAACTGGCTTATAACGGAACATTTTATGTTAGCCTTGCCACTAAGCTATATCTTGCTGTTGGCTTATTATGCAGACAGCATTTCCCATACATTGGCTCTACTTGGGTGGCCCAGCACAGTGGGCTGGTGGCCAGCGGCAGCGGGTCTAACTTGTGGACTGGCAGCAACAGAAAGTTTGTTGATCGGGCGGTCCAGGATCAGACCACCGGCGCTACAGCTGCTAAGTGAGGGTCCGTCTCCGGAGCTGCCGCCCCTCTCCTCACGGTGAAGTAGTCTCCTAGTGGTGGGGAGTGAGGCGGAGGGAACACGTTAGGTGTATGAACAGTAATAAAAGTTTAACTTTGTTTCACCATCGCCACATTATAGTTATTAATCTTACAGAGCCACAAATAGATACATTACCTCATCACTATGCATCCTGCAAACAGTTGTGTTTAAAAACAAAAAAAAAAAGTAGTCACTTCCAAAACAAATGCATGTTGATAGCCAGATCAAGATCTTAACATGAGGCGGTGGTGAAACACTACCAGAAATCTGGTGTCCCTCGTTGTTTTAGTCGGGTTTTACTTTCAATGTACATTAACGAATAAAATAATTTGCTATAGACCGCTTCATTTTGGGAACACGCAAACAGCTAAGTGGATTGTTGCCAGATTTGGCGTATTTGGCAGATTTGACGGTGTTGCCAGATTCGGCCACTCTCACGAATGCGACTACGTAAAAGTCTAATTCTTTTTTAGCTTGCTTTTCTTCATTGGTCTTCTGTTTACTTGTCTTTGTCATGTAAGCTGTTGTTGGCAACAGGGATGGGCAGTTTTCTCATTGCTTGGTTGTTTGGTGGTTGCTTGACCGACTTAACGCCTGCACGGGGGAGGGGAGCTGCTTGCAGTGATTGACACTTCATCAGACACTCCTCCTAGCTCTGATTGGTTGTCTTGATTCGGGTGCAGTGAATTCTTGGAAACGGCCTTAGGGGCAGTAGGTGGAGCCAGAGGAGCCAGATTTTTTCAGACCATCTACAGTGACAGTTTTAGCAAATGTGACAAAAAGTTATTTTTATACAGGTTACCTACTTCTGCTTTAAGGGAAGATACTGGTTATGACTAAAATCTGACTGTTAGGAGATTGTAGTTTACGCCTTTTCTTCTGAGAGAGAACAATTACGCGCATGACGGCATCTTGTCTTTAAAGCTAGGGTAGGCAGTGTTGGAGAAACCAGCAAGAGTAAGCTAGATTTTGAAAGTATCCAACTGCTCCCCCTTTAGGTCTCCCCCCAAAGCCACTCCCCTCAAAACAGACGAACGTGCACTGCCTGAATACTGCTGGAGGACAAGTCCATGAGAGAGCGTTGGAAAGAGGAGCGCAGCGCATCGTTGTCATTGCTAACTGTGTCCAACTACCTCGTGTCAACATCATCATAATGAACGTATACAACCAACATAGCTATTAGTTAGTTAGTACTCACAGCGTCACTTTTCAGGCCCTTCAACTCCCTCAGTTCTCGCCATCATTGAAAATCCATACTGGCTCTGGTTTGACCTCTTGCTTTATCCAACTTCTTTTTGGTCGTAGCCTTTTCTACTTCTTTCTCTGCCATTCTTGTGCAACTAGTCCACTAGCTGTAGCATAGCCTTGTGGAAGACTCCGGGCACGCGCAGTGACAGAGTGTGCGCAGGTGTGTAGGTAGACAGGCAGGTAGCCCGTCCAATCATTTCAGTCGGACCAAATGAAATGATTGGACGGGCTTATTACAGTCCAGCCACAGACACTGGATTTTTCTCTTTTATTTGTCAGAGCATTTGATTTATTGATTACTGTCAGGATGTAAGGAGAATTTAAACAAATATAACAAAAAATGCTTCTAAAAGACATTGTCTACCCAAGCTTTAAGTTGTAACAGGATTGGGCGGAGGACAGAAAAAGTGGTAGTGCAGCAGTCAAACACAGGCTGTGTCCGATATCACTCACTATATAGTCCACTATAGTGTGAGTTCGCCATTTTGTAGTGCTCTCCAAAATGTACAGTGAGAATTATTATACCCTATTTAGTGAACTCAAAGTATCCCACAGTGCATTGTGAAAAGTAGTGTACAATCGATGGTCACTAACAAGCACTGTATACCATCATGCATTTGCACTGAAAGATGGACGGACGAGAGGAGAGAGCAGCGCATCACAACACAAATGGCCACGAAGTACTTTATATTAATTTGGGAAAATGCCCTCAGTGTAAATGTACTGCACATGCCGGTATTTATTATGGATGGTCCACCAGCCAACGTTGATCTGGCACGTTTTAATTGTGTGACAGCGATGACATAATTAACGGCACAGAGAAAATGACCCAGATAGTGTCCGAAATTGTTTTATCATTTTGCCGATGAGCTCACTATATAGTCCTCTACAGACAACTCTCTAGAGAGTGAGTCAAGAGGAGCAAATGGCTTTGGACACGACCACAGAGTCAGGTTAGCAGCGAAAAGGGTTTTTATTTAACCTAACACAAAATCTTAAAAACAAAACAGAAAATCTAGCTCCTACAGAGGGGTGTACTACGAAGCAAGTTTGATATAGCCAGAATATCTTTGCGTTAGCTGGGTCGACGAAGCCCAAAATCCCAATCAGAGATAATGGGTATCACGACGGTGGCTATCAACTTTCTATGTTAACCCAGGCTTTCTTCTTCAGGCTCTGTGCACGTTCCCATAAAAGGGGGTGTGTTTGGTGCGTCATTCGACTTTTGCTCCGCACAAAATGGACCGATTGCGTGCCGCATCAAGGTTGTTAAAATGGAGTGATATGAAGAATGTAAAAAAAAAAAATTACGACAAATAGCAACACTGTTTCTGCAAATAAGGCAAGTTATGTAAGTTAATATATTTATTTTACCACTCATGGCACTCCTCCCGTTTATTTCTGACGAGACAACTGCATATTGTAGAGCTCTTAAACTTTAAACTTGATACAGCATATTTAAACATTATACTCAAGAACTGCATTTAGGTCTGACACTGCCCCATAATGAAGGAGACGTGGAAATTGCATTAGTTTTTGGCCAAATCGGAGTAAAATTAATTTTATTGCTTGAATATTATCTGTGATAAATACCAATAGACTAATCAATTTTGTAATCGGTGTTCTATTAACAATTTAGGGGCTCCGTACAATCCCGTGTCTACATGCAAGAGCAGCAAGAATTTCATTGTATCACATTTCGAGGTGAAAATAAAACTTATCGGATGAGTTCTCTCCATTATATGGTGGCTGTGTGCATCTGAAGTCATGAGTGACGCATATGAATTTATAGTAAATTATCTTGTGTGCACAAGATGGAAAATATCACCTTTCGGGACTTTAGTGGTTCCGTAATAGCCAATTTAAAACTGAAACTCTGAACATAACCTGCTCCGGACCAGGTTACGTGTTCAGTCACCATGGTGATCTAGCCAGATTAAAAGAGAGCCACCTTCGTGACATTGAAAACTCTAGCTTCAGGCTCAACATACCTCACTAACCCATTAATCTCGCTTCCCCTCAGGAGCCCTATCACTTTAACTAGAAAAACAAACACCTACCTTAGCCGGGCCGCTAGCCGACTTACCGGTTCCAAATGTAACAAAAAGTTTGTCTTTGATATCTCAGGAGAAGAGACCGAGAGCCTCCTACTCTCACGTGTGCCACGCCAAACTGAACTGGCTGATTGCTTTCTTCTCCCCTGGTGTTGAGATCAGCTCCAGGTGTGTGGCTTCCCACACCGGCTCCCAATACTGTCAATTGGGAGTGGGTGGAGCCACCTGGCAGGAATGTAGATGCCTCCTATCACTCTGCCCCTCACCCCCTTACAAAGTGTTTGGACAAACTACCGATGCTGTTGTTTTTCTAGTGAGGACAGTGTTGTATGAAACTTCCTATTAGATAATTCAGTATAAATTCCTGATGCATAAAAGTTTGTCATTCTTTAGCTGATACCTTGACTAAGATGAGAAAGCCACACCTGACATGTAAGAATGCAGTAAGTATCCAAGTGCAGATAGAGTCAAGAGATTGAGGACATGTTCAACACATTTGTTATTTTATTCTGGCAAAACAAAAACACTACAACCAACAAGGCTACTTAACCACTTTAACTTGGCCTCAGTCAATCCACTGTGCTGAAAACAACAAACAGAACTAATGTGATGGCCACAGCCACACATGGTAGTATTGTTCCAAGACACACACTCTCTCATCTCATTAGTTTCCTACTTACACAGGTTCATTTCATTTGCAATCAACCACATTTAAACAATTAACGGCACATATTTGGTTTGATTTGGAATCTGTTTATTTTCTTTAAACTTTACATTGGTTAGGTGAAGTGCACACATTTTAACATTGTAGGGTTACACACACAATTATTTGTTATATTAATCATTTGTTTCTTTGTCTTTGAGTTACCGTGGCTGTTGGGGGAGGTTCCTTCCAGGTGGGGCAAAAGGCGTGGCTGAGGACTCCTAAATCCTGGAGGTAGCTCATTGGGCCAAACTATGTGCTGCCATGTTATGGGGGGGATTTGAGTTTAGTTAGTTTTGCTGTGTATTTAGTTGTAGTTGGTGTCCATCTTGTTTACCCCTTGTGTGTTATTTGGTTTGGCCAAGCCACTATATATGTTCCCTCATGTGTCAGTATGGTGGGTCCATTTGCTTAGTTAATACCTTGTTTAGTTGTTGTTAGCTTGAGTATAGTTATGTTGATTTGACCTCTTTTATAGGCCTAGTTGTAAAAATCCTTGGTTTATAATGTTTTGTATTCTTTTTGGGTAAATAAAAACCCAGTTTTGAATTAAAACTCCTATTTCCTTGTTGCCTCACTGCTTGGTCCCTGACAACTAAGATAACTGTTCTCTGGCAGAAGCAGGCAAGACAGGTGACTCAGCAACCAGGAAACACTGACAGGGGTGTATCTGTGTTGGGCAACAGGTGAAGTCGATAATGAGACATGATAAGTTATTGGCTGGAACTTCTCGCTGGCGGCAACCTTCCCACTAGTGTGGGCAGGGGAGAGAGAGAACAGGAAAGATAGCCTCCTAACCGGTCCCAGCTACAAGATGAGCGTCATGGAGAGTGCTACAGTAAACCAACTGTTAAGCTGTAAACCAAACAGAAACAATGGTATAATATTAAGATAATAAATGAAATTTAACAAATAGATAAATAAATAATCAGAGTGAATCATACAATTTGGTTTATGAACTGTAGGTCATTCTAAGCTAGTGTCAAATCTGAAGTCATGTGTTTCCTTTAGTCAGGTGAATCCCCCTTATCCACCAAGTCTCCCCTGATTCACACGATGACTTGGACTTACCTCAGCCACCACATCCACAGAATGCACTAATACTGACTTTTTTTTAATGCACTTGGGGGTACTTCAAAGATGGTGGTTTTTCCTTTTCTGTCACATTTTTGATGCAGTTGCAAAAAATGTATTTGAAGGTTGTTTTTGAAGGTTGTTTTTGTTTCTAATACATCAAAACGTGATTTATTCCCTTCATGCTTCATGTTGCAGGCTGTATGGGAGGAAAACCTAAAAAAAAGGCAAAAGCTACAGTATAATTGATTTTCAGCTATTGATGCTACAGAAAAAAGTCTGGTAAAACATACATTAAATTAAAAATTTATCTTGAATCTCAACAGATACTCTCACAAATGTCACTGAGATGCTTTAAATAAGAAAACATCCAGTGAAAATATTATTTCAGTGATCTATTCATTTTTAGCATGTTGTATGTTTTTCATGGTCTACATGTTCTTTCTCTCTTTCTCTTTTGCATCTACTGTCCACGTGTGTCCATAAGAAGACACCAAGGAATATCCAGCTGTGATTTCATGCCTCCTTTGTCCTTGTGTCCTCGCAGAAGACTACAATTACACACAGTGTCCATAAATTACTATGTTTACTCATGCTTCAAGCATGGCCTTCACCACAGGTATTAGAGCACTGGGGATGGAAAAGGGGTGCACTAAAAGAGAGAGAACGGAGAAAAGACACATTTATAACAAGAATGTCCATCCAGTGATATTTTATGACCATTTATTTGTGACAATATTGCTATATAAAGTGTATCAAAGGAATGCCAATTCAGTAATATCAATGCCAACCCAATTTCATACGCATTACATATTAATTCATATTCAGTTATTTTGTATTAAGGATTTCCTTTTTGGAGGACATTTTGCCATTTTGACATACATGCCTGCCTGGGTTTTATGTTTGGGTTTTGTAATCATTCTATTTTTCCCATTGTCTTATGTATAAGTCAATATGGGTCTTTTTCTGAGTCAGAGGTCCAACAGGTCTCTGCAACCGCTTTAGCTTTTATAAACTCATAATAAAAATATGTCTCTACCCAGAAAGGGTAAAGAAAGACTTCCTATGCAGTCAGCAGGAGAGACTCATAGAGAAATCATCAACTGGTTCCAAGAACCAGTAGTCTACTAAAGCAGCCTTCCACTTCTCTCTCATCCAAAAATGACCTTGGCCTTGTGAATTAACTGAGTTACATAGCACAAGTTATCTTGAGTTATTCAGCCTCAAAGCAACCAGCAACATGACTGAGACGATCAACAACACCATCACCACAGGTCTGTCAAAAAGGAAATTTGTGTAATACATTGTTTAACCTTTACAAAATCTGTTGCTGGTTGTCAAGGAAAACTTTAGGCAGCTGTAACACCATGCCAACTTCTCTACCAGTGATTAAGGCCAGAACCACAAAAGTGTTGAGGACAATATAATTAATTAAAAACACATTAGTGTTACCATCACAATTAGATTTTTTAGCAATTACTAACAGTTATTTGCCTGATGAAAACCCTTTAAGTGTGTTAAAAATGAACTCTGAGTTCTTTGCTTTGGCTGATTGTTCCTTCTGCGGTCAGAATGCACCTGTGTGCAGGAGCAGAAAAGCTAAATGAAGTACACATTTTGATATATGGAGATACTGTCATTGCATTAATTTGCCTCATGTTTTGAGAAGAATATCACAGTAAAATGTAACTTATAAGTCAGATTCATCTGTCTAAAACAGCAAACTCAACTGCTGAAGCACTGTAAAAGCTGGTGGCAGAAAAAAATAAACTGATTTCATTTCAGCACAACAATCTGTTCTTCAGTAGATATTTCAAAAATTGCAAAATATGTTGTAAAATTATTCCTACAACAAAAACATACAAAAGGAAAGGACCCCATAGAACTGAGACGGAAAGATTTTTAACAATCTGTAATATGACAATTTTACATGTACTCAATTTAATCTGATGTGCAGTATATGTTAACTTGATATCTTGAATAATATCAGGAACAATGGCTTCTCCTTATACAATGTGGACAATGTTGACCCTCAAATTTACCACGCTATAAAAAGGAACTTGTTACATCATACTGTAAGCGTCATTATACACTCAACAAATGTAAATCAGTCATTGGGACAGACTGTACTGTACCACAATTGGAATCATATCAATACCTGACCACATTCATTAACTCTCTTACACAGATAACTAACAAATTATTCTTCCCATGTGGACTTCTAAGCATTTAGATTTGACGTGAAGTCTTCTACAGAAATTAATACATACATATTTGACTGGGTTAATTCTTCAAACAATGAATGTGCAATTAAACATGGGTCCCACAAAACCAAATACAGCCAAGAGGGAGTGAGACAGTGGTTTAACATTAGCCCAGACTGATTCAGAATTTACCTTGTTAAACTTCAGTCTACTGCTACTGGTCCTGCCCTCACAGAAACACATCCAAATTATAACCAAAGACAAATAAAAACTGTACAAGAAAGAAACTCTCAAATGGAATCACACTCTCATTTTAGACATGGAAACAAGCATCCACACCAGAATTATGAGAGACACAAATCAGAAAATCCCTACAAATCACATGGTGAGAAGACCGTGGCATGTTCGCAGACAGGCTGGTTATGTGCATTGACGTATTGGATTTAGATGGTTTGGAGATTGGTGTCATGAGCAAGGCTTATTAGCAGTCTCTAAATGCTGATCTATTATATACAACATGAATCACTGGTGCTTTCAAACAGGTAAAGGGGGATTTTAGAAAGGACACATTTGGAGATAATTGCATGAACATGCTGGAAGTGAATTCATAATTTACTTGACATTCAGAATTATTTATTATCTGGTTAATTAGCTCTTGTTTGAGATTTCTCTTAATCAAAGCACTTGATCTACGAGGCATGATGACAATGTGTCAGTTTATACAGTTTACTGCATTTTCCAGGAAGTGAACATAGATAGATGATGACATGCAAACTCATGTTCGGGTGATTTATTTTTTTATTTTTTTACTGTGTGAGTCTACAGTGATAAGATTTGCTTATTTTGTTAATAAAAATTGCAATGATGAGTCCATACATGAAAAACAAAACATGTGAGATCTTGTAATGTGACAGAAAGGCTCTTCTAAACTTACCACTAGATGGTGCTAATGTGTTTCCCACCCCGTTCCTATCAGCAGATGGATGTTCTGTTTGTAATGCTTGAAGCATTTAAGGTTAAACACATAAATTCATTTAGAAGTCTTACAAGCATTTCTTGCTGTAGTAAAAAATAAGAAAAAGACATTTCAAAGGCCCAGCTTGGTATAAGGTGTGCGTCTTCTGTCTTCTGCAACCACAGATGGAGAAAAAAAAAGAACGTGTGGTTGCTATAGACAACCAGACATTAAAGTATGGTGTAAATAGATAGAGTACTTTTTTAAATATTTTTTTTTACAATTGAGGAGGAATATGGGAATATAGAAAACATTGGGAATGGATAATGGAAACTGTGTAAATTGAATACAACATATCACTGTAAATAAGGTATTACTTCTCAGTCCATTCATCTTATGGGAGTGCAAAGCAGCTTTGGATCCAACAAATAACACACCGTAAATAACTCTGATGCTTGTGGGAAATGTACTGACTGTAAGCGCCACAGCCTGTGTTATTTTGCATGTGAAATATCTCTATGAGTAACACCTGTAGGCACTTCATAGAGTCAGAAGGTTGTCTCCTGCTGTTGTGTACATCTACTGATGATGAACACAACCCATATGCATACTTCAAGGCCTTGAGAGTCTACAAAGACTTGCAGGAGCTCTGAGGGAATCAGGTGCTGCACTCTCACTTCAGCATAATACACATCTAAGCGCAGGTACCGCACCGCTCTATGGGGATGGGTTGGAGTCTTTGTCTTGCTTTCAACCCCTTTGATATCTCCTGGTGGGAAGGTGGGGGGAGGGCAGGCATTTGCAAGTAAAAGACAGAAGAAAAAAATTTTGCAGAAGTGAGAGAGAAAGAGAGGGAAGGAGACAAGGTGGGTGGAGGGTGGGATCATTCCTCCGTTGATGGGAAGCAAAACATTTGCCTCCTGTTTCGCCTCTGCTGCCCAGGATCAGAGCACAGAGCTGCTATGGATTACTCAGTACATATGTTAGCTTGCTGTTATTTATATACTGTACTGTGAATAAGAAACAGTGGAGGGTAACATCATGAATGAAAAGAAGATAGAGTCTCGCATATCCCTGTTACTGTAAATATGGAATGTTTAACTCTGCCACTGAAACCACATTATGAACCTTGAGACCTTGTAATAGCATCTTGCGACATGTGATCCTGATCCCTGTATTACAGTAGCGTATCCTGTGCCATGTGGTTAACTGTTTGTCATTTTTTGCTTCAATCTACATTACCTGTTTTTCCATTAATTATATTGTCATGATGTTGTCAACATATTACATGCCATGGGATATATTATATGGCTTTAAAGCTGCTATAATCAATATATGTTTATATTAACAATTGATCAAATGACTATGTGTAATGTGAAAGGGGAAAGTGGTGAACCCAAAAAAATTATCCCAACTCTGCAGTTTCCCTCAGCTGTATGGAGCATTTCAGCATCTTTAAGTAATTTCTTTTGGCTTTCGGGCCCTCAGCTTTCCAGCTTAGGTTCACTCTCATGACATTTACCAGCTTTGTTGTCAGATGCAGCTAGCACGTGGCTGTTTTCAAGGAAAAAGCTCTGATAAACACCACTGTACGCTACCTCCCCAGCACCAAACGGCAGACTAGTTTGTAAACATAGTGAAGCATTTAGCAGCTAAAGAGACAGATATTTCCCCCAGGAGTTGGTGGCAACCAGACCAGAGCTAAAAGGAGAGTGAATATTGGACTTGCATTTGTCAGGTGGCCAGAAACATGACTCCAAATGAATCCTAATGTTACTGCATATTTGCTGGATGTGTCAATAAGCAACTGCTTGCTAACAAGTTTGCCTTATGAATTATAAAGGGGATAATATATCAGTGTGTTTATAACTTTTCCGCTGCCCCAAGTAGCCAAAAACGAATGCAGGTTTAATTTAAAAATCATAAAGTTGCCCCATTGATTTGATAAGCAGAAAAAAAATTATTTTATAAAGCATTACCTTCTATCCTACTACCATGCTGCGTTGTTTACATTTTTGAGAAGGCATTTGCAGCTTTAAGTTCACAACTATTAAAGCTTTGCCCATTTAAACCAGGGATGTAATGGTAAATACACCCTGAAAGTGAACTGAGAATTCAGTCGTTTAGCTGCTGTATACATAATGGACTTCTTTCCCGATTCCTCTTGAGAGCACAGCAGCTTGATGTGTTGAAGGAACCAAGCTGAGTCACTCTGCATTAATCTCCATACCTGTTCACTGAGAAAAAGGAAAGATGTCTTGAAATGTTCCCCAGGTCTGGAAAGCTGGTCACCGTGGTACCACGCTGCAGTGTCACTCCCATCACCTTTAATGGGTGGGGGAATGTTACTCTGTGTGGGTGTCTGTCTGTCTGTGTGTCTACTCCCTGACATACAAGCTGACCGAAGTGACTGTGGACCAGATGGACCCTGATGTGGATGGCTTGATCAAGTGGAGCGTTATCCGACCACCCACTCTGGCTGACATAAGCTGTGAGGGCTAAGCGTATTAGGAGGCAGGGGGTCCACGGGGACTATGGAGACACTTCAGAGTAATAAACTCATCAGGAGAGAGACAGTTACACCTGTTCGCTACAGGGTGACTGAGACAGAGGGCACAGAGAGGGAAGGAGACATGGAAGATAGAAGGAGGAGTGGTGGGTATAGTGCACAAACAGAGAGAAGAAGATAGCGGCTGAAGAGGGGAGGGGGAGATAAAAAGGAAGAGACAGAGACGCTCAGCTACAGAGGGTGAGACTGTGACCATGCCTAGAGTCAAAATCGCCTTAGACAAGACAAACTGAGCTGGCCTAGTTGAGTCCAAGTCAAGCCAAACACCAAAGAGGAAATCTTAAATCCTGTTTTCAAATCCCTAATCTCTTGAAATCAAAATGACAATGCTTCTCAGAAGTGTTGTTGAGTAAAATAGAGCAATTAGGAGTTCATTTTGGGATTACTTTAAGATTAGTTTTTTGATATCAGGCATGATTGAGAGTCATTATACCCAATTCTCGAAAACAAGACCTTGAGACATTATGTCAAAATATGAGACAAGTGAATGGCTTTCAAGATGCAAATGTTCAATGGTTTTGTGGTAGTCTAGCCTTGACAGACATGGGCAGCTAACACAGACAGGCAGCGAGAAGAGAGAAGAGAGCGAAGATGATAAAGTCCAGATAAAGTGAGATGAGATGTGAAACAGAGGAGGAGAGAGACAAATCCACTCCATCCACATACAGTAAGCCTAATGCAAGACAAATATAGACACTCTACTAGGTCACCTATATAAAATTGGTTGGTAATTTTCAACAATCCTACAACACTTGTTCTTTCTGAATTTCCAGAAATAATGCAGTGACCCATATGATTCTATCTCCTCTGTAGAAAATCACTTTGACCTATTTTGATGTAAAGTAGTCCATGTTCTTATTTCTGCCTTTTATCATATAAACGAATGATGAAACAGAGGACCAAGTTTGGACATATGCTTCAGTGCCATTCCAAAAAACATTATATTCAGTACTAGGTTAGATTTGATGGTGAGATGGTGCTTTAAACACAAGATAAGTTTGTGTTGCATCTTCAAATGGCAGCTTTCGTCTCTTTTCACAAGGCCCAGTTCTTCAACATTCGTAGGTTTATTTAAGTGTTAAATCAAGAATTTCAGTTTATTGTTTCAGTACAATTTATCGGTCAAGTTATACAAATAAGAAAACACAAGTTTCAGTTTCAGTTGTGTTCTGCTTATTCAATGACATTGAAAACAGGTGTGCATCATTGTATCCTAATGGGGAACTCACAAGTGGTTGAAGTAAAAGTAAAACCGTTCTACAGTAGATGACAATTTATTCATGTAGCTCAAGTGAGCCGGGATGCGTGCAGAAATTTAGATGTCGACAGTACCTATCTTAAATGACCATTTTGTTTTTTATTTAGTATTCTTGGAATGCTTGCACTTGTTGAGCTCACCCCTGTGCTTACCTGAGCAGATGGTAGGTTCCGGATTGAGAAGACAATACCTGTCATTGTCTGTAGTGAGGGATAAGGTGGCTGTTTACTGTGAGGCTGTGGGTTTCATTAGTAGATTTTACTTCAGCTTGAAATTTTCTTTGTTGAACTCCTCATCGTTTTTGTTAATAAAACTCCACCTTTTTGCATGACCTCCTGCCTACACATGTTGCATTGCTCATCATCTTAGTCAAAGGTTTTCATTGCCAAACAACATTGTTTGCCTTTTATATGGGCTGTTGTCTGCACATAATAAAACCATAAACGAATACATCTTTTATTTTTAAGTAGGGTGACTTTTGGAAACAAGTAGGAAAACATACAAAATGAAGTAAAAATGTGGCTGATATTTGCAGAAACAAGTCAGGGAGTCAAGAGATTAGAGCTTGAGCGTATTTTAAATCACACCTTTTACGCATGTACTGAAAACTGATTTGGGTCTTTCAATAGCCTTAACTTTAGACTAGTTTAACCCAGTATCGCCTTCTTAAGACACTACTTTGGAGTATTTCATACATTATTATTTGTCGGGTACTTTCATCCAGTGAACCATGAGTGCAAACACCTGAATCAAGCATGTTAATTTCCCTTTCATCCTTAGTGTCATTCTCATGAAATTGTGTAAAGCAATACTATGGTTTGCATAACCCAAATTGCTAAATGAGCATCAGAAAATGAACCTTTATGAGACTGAGTAGTTTTACATCGCCAGGCTGATAGAAAAAAAGGAATAATATCCTGCTCATAAGTGTTGATGAAAAGCTATTGTCTGTCTATTGTTTCTCAGGGGGCCTCCTCTGTCATTTTGTTAAGCCCTTTATGCTGTCTAATAAACACCTCTGTTTGTTGCTTTAATTAATCTCTCTAATATTAATAAACAACACAAAAGCATTGTAGGGAAAGGTGTAAGTGGTTGGTGCTAATACTAATGACTGGCCAGCTTGATTTCTTCCACAGGTTTGAAATTGTTGTATGAAAAAAAGGGTGTTTGTGAACTTTCAACATCATCTGATCAAGTAAAAAATAATGTTGAAAACGCAAGAGATAAAGATGTAGCACTTTTAAAATGTTTCTGGCTGAATCGGGCCTGAAGAGGACAGGTGGTTGATGGACATTTTAATGCAGTGGATGGTGATCAAAAATGGTGTTGGTGTATCATTTGATGTTAGGCTAACATTTAAAAGCCCACCTATGCCAAAGGGAGCTCCTGGTCTCATCTCCTTGTCTCAGCATGATGCCTGGCACTGCAGGTGAGAGAAGAGGTAATTATTTGCACCTCGGGGTGTATGAAAGACATACTGTAGGCATAACCATGAGCATGCCTCTCATTACTGTGCCAATTTCCTGTGTCCAGTCTCAGCTGGCCAAACATGATTTGGCTCTTTAGGAGCAATTGGTGATGCTAAGAATCTATAGGAGATTCTTAGAATTCATCTCTCACACGTTTTCTGTGTGAGGGGAAGAGCGTTATTCAACTAAGAACGTGCTGAGAGCATTAATGTATGCATCCAATTCAATGAACTATGGCATACGTGTGGAAGTACAGGTTGTCAAGCAATTTGATTGTGAAAAACTACGCCCGATGAAAATGAATATTAGTTTCACTGTTGTGTACAAAGCAGATCAACTTAGCATCATCTCACTGAAGATTTCACAAAAATAAACAAAAGCCTTTTCATTGTGGTAATCCATGATCCTGCCCTGCACCTGCCGAAGCCCATTATGGCTCACAATCCAATGGTGAGGATTGTGAAGAGGCAGAATCAGTTACACTGTGAGCATTGATCAGGAAGTATTTCTTGGAACATGCAAACAGTGAACATTTGGTTGACACAAACACACACAGGCAAATGAACAGAAACAGGCACACAAACAGATGCAGGTTGTGCTTCACTGTTAAACACATTCATCCTGTCTGAAAACCCTGCAAAAGAAGCGTTCATTACCTGCAGCTCATGTAAAGATAAATTAAAAATAAACATATAGACACATTTGCAAAAGACACAAAATGTACAGACACATACACCGTGCACAGTACATGTAGGGAAGCATATTGTCTCTCAGCCTCTTTGAATAAATTGTTGTTTTTCTTGAGGCTTGATGACGCTGCTAAGCCAGGTCAGGGATTTAAGCTGCTCTGTTGCAAAGACAGCAACAGAGCTGGAAGGAAAGAAAGAGAGGCTGCATAGTGACCGTCCTCCTCAGTAATTACCGCTATTATACCTCTTTCAGACCGAAATAGTGAAGTGAGTTAAACCTACCTTGGTGGTCTATCTGAATGGGTCAATGCACTGACATCTGACTTGTACGGTAGCCCTGAGAGCTCAACGCACAGCAACTTAAGGAAACACATGCAAATACACAAAACATTTAGAAAACGCGCTGCAAATACAAAAATGCTGCAAACACAGAAATGCTGCAAATACAGAAACGCTGCAAATACAAAAACGCTGCAGATACAAAAACGCTGCAAGTGACAACAGAAACTGTGGAAATTCTTTTTCTTCTGTTGTTTAATGGCGGCTGGCAAAAAGCTTTCAGGTGCATTACCGCCACCTTCTTGACTGGAGTGTGGAACAGAATGCCTATTATACTTTTACATTAAATTCTCCTGTTAAGTGTGGAAACTGTTTCCGGGGCACAATAAAAACTGATGAACCCGACCGGACACAGCTGGGACATGTTTGTCGTTGCCACGGTTTGTGACTCATTGTGGTTATTTGTCAGTGGTGTTGGAAAATGTGCTAAAATGTAAGTTTATTTTGGTTTATTTTAACATTGTGATCACATGATTCAGACAGTATTGCTATATATCTACTGGGCTACTTTCTGTATTTGCAGCGTTTTTATATTTGCAGCGTTTCTGTATTTGCAGCATTTTTATATTTGCAGCGTTTCTGTATTTGCAGCGTTTATATATGTGCAGCGTTTCTGTATTTACAGCGTTTCTGTATTTGCAGCGTTTTTATATTTGCAGGGTTTTTGTATTTGCAGCGTTTCTGTATTTGCAGCGTTTCTGTATTGCAGCGCATTGTCTAAATGCTGCGCATGTGTTGTCACATTGATGAAGATGTTTTCTTAATCTGCTTGTGTTTTGTGTATTTGCATGTGTTTTCTTAAGTTGCTGTGCGTTGAGCTCTCAAGGCCACCGTAGACTTGGCTTTCCAACTGCCCTGACCTTCCCAACCTGACCTGGTTGTTTAAATGCATTCTGGACACAGTGATGAACATGTATCTCCATTAGGAATGACCATTTTCATTCACTGTTATTAAGGTTTAAATGACATTAAATGACAGATTTAAGGCGCCNNGTGTGCATCAAACAAAGTGCTTGTGGCTCAAGCTCTCTTTTTTCAATCTTCACACAGCTACTTCTGTGACTTTTCGTGCATACAATCAAGTGCAGCACCATGGATGTACGGGGCTGTCCGAAAGTGTGCACTGTTTCTAGACTCATTTCGCCCTACTTTTGAGTGTGGCCATTTAGAAAAGGTAGAAACACTTTTGCTTTTGGACGTGTTTGGACACTTTATACAAACTACTTCATTTGAAGTATATTGAAACCTTTACCTACTACCGGACAAGTGTAAAAAAGTGGCATTAAGAGAGAAAGAAAGACAGCAAGAGAAGAGATCCCAATAAGCAAGTGTGTGAAAGGGAAACTGAAAGTTAACTTTATTTGGGTTTTATTCTATGTCATGTCATTCTTTGCAATTCTTCAGTTTGGCATTAAATTGTAGGGAACTACTGTACAGCTTGAACAGTCTATTTCCTCAGGAATTAACCTGTAAAATACACAGTATATGGGGTCAAATGTGGGTTGAACTAACTTTCAATAAAGCGTGTGATATGCAGGTCACCTGTAGGAAAGAGATTAATATTAATAGCTCAGTCAGACTGCATTATACATGGGTGCTGTAACTAATGTACAGTAGGCCTTATGTCTCCTTCAAAATATCATCAGTGCTACTGTCTCAGCTTTCATGCTATCATAGGCAAAGACAAAGAGTTACTCAAACTGAGTTGGAAACCAGCATTTCTCTTCTGCTGAACTACAGCAAAGTGAAGTAAACAATAAGGTGCTACCCNNNNCCCCCCCCAACATAGCGAACAGTTCAACAGTGTAAAGAAGAAGAGAGGCACAGATTCTGACGGCAACATAGAAAAATTTATGTGGGAGACAAACAACAGGCAAGTAAAAAGTAGCGGTGAAAGAGGTGACAGTTTGCTGCTGGAAAAACTCTCCACGTGTAAAAGTCAGCTCTGATTTTTTTCCCCTTTTTTTTTCCTGACAGAGGTAGCAGAGAAAAAGCTCACACTCAGACTCCACACGGTCCATCTTCATGGCTTAAATTTCTTTATGGTGGAAGAGTGTAACACATTTTTTATTGCTCGAGGGAAGAAGAAGTGAAATCAGAGAGCGTAAGAAAGGGAGGAATAGAGAATTCAAAAATGGGTTAAATAGTGTAGGCAGGAAGAGGCCTTCTCTCTCTGATTACCACCTGAAGAAAGACCATTGTCATTAGATTGAAATTTAAGCTGCTCACCAGCAGCCCATTCCAAATACGCTTTCTGACAGTGCATTTCCTGAGGGCCATTTAATTGGGCTAATGAAGAAAGCTGCTAATGGCTGGGTTTATCTCTGGCAGGACTGGTGACATTTCATCAAGGCAGGTGATTTTCCAGACATTGTTTAAACTCAGTGTGTAGCATTTCATTGTTAGAGAGAAAAAGAAATTAAACATGTTTTGGCAAATTATAAAAACCTGTGTTGGGAACAGTGTTGTCTTAAGGAAAATGGATAATTTAACTTAATTCAAGAGCAGATTGAATTATTTTGTAATTATTTTCCACATATGCTGCTAATCATATTTTTAAAAACATCTGGCTCATTGCTACTCAGCATTTCGTCTTGGGGTCTATAATTCTGGGAACGCCCACACGACCTGAAGACTCCAGAGGAGGGTACACTTAGTGAATAAAATATGCATCACATTTGAATAGACACACACACACAGACAACAGACACACACACACACACACACACACGCCATATGCAGATAGAGACAGTGATGTGACATTTACCTTCATCAGTTATCAACATCTTGACATTAGTACATCAAACCTGCTGTTTAATAATGAGCTTCGGTTGCCATCTGACTAACGAATGGTTCTGACACTCTTGTCATTCCCTCCTGTCAGAGAAAAAGGTCAGTGGGAAAGTCAAAGAGGTTGAGACCCATGTTTATACATGGATCGACTACAAGATTATACTGAACAAAGCTGACATGTTGAAATAGCAATACCAAATGAAGGGCATGGTTAAACTCTGACAAAACTGCAACTCTATGACGACAGTCTAGTCAAACAACTAAAAGTCCTCAGGGCCGTGATCTGACATTTCTATGGATATTTAATGAGTAATGATATATTTTAAATGCTAAATAATACAAACATGGGTGGCATGGTAGCTCAGTGATTAGCAGCATTGTTACATGGCAAGCAAAAGCTCTGATTATTGTTTGCATATTTTCTTAATTATTGCGTTCACCCTGGTGCACTGTCAACCTGTTTCCCTTTACCCCCAGTTAACGCTGCAATAGATGATTATTTTCATTATTGAATAATCTGTTGAACATTTGTGGTCTACAAAAAGGCCCTTTGAACTTCCTAAAGTCCAAGGTGACGTCTTCAAATTCCTTGTTTTGTCTCACAAACACAAAGATATTCAGTTTACCAACACATAAGCCAAAGAAAAGCAGCAAATTCTCACTGAGAAGCTGGAGATTGGTAATGTTTGACTTCTTTGCTTGAAAAATGACAATTAATGGATCACCAAATAGTTGCCAATTAATTTCCTGTCATTTCAGCTGTACTTCCAGTGCTGGACAGCTTCTGTTGGTTCTTCTCTTTGGAACAGGAACTACAATAGACAGACAGATGAAATGAAGTTTTCAAGCTGTAATTGTGAAAGTATAATACTGAAGAAGACGATGTGGGACTTCGTTGTCACTTCAAATACCTGCTGCAATCATCAAATCCAAATCTCTCATAATTTCCCATCATATAATTTCCCAGCTACTTAACACTTTTAATTACATACAAAAATGTTAAATGCAATTACTGCTGCTTCTCAGGTGGCATAATAGACCTGCATAATAATGCAGGATAGTTTCACAGATACTGTATCTCAGCACTGCAGTGAAGTTTTTACAATAAAACCCTAAGTGTGGGCTCAAACATGGCTGCAACATGCCAAAATCACTCTAAATGAAGAATGAAACTGAAAACTGGGGTGATGTGTGGTACCTTAAAAACACACACAATCCAATCCAATCATAATCCTGGTAAACATCCTTAAGTAACTACAACTATATCTAATAATACTATTTAATTTATGCTCTTTTTTTTTACATTAGACTCAACATATGTATCTGCTATGAATACATTAAATACATTGCAGAATAAAAGGAAGCAACATTTTAAATTCAGTTAATCCAAACGAATTCATTTCCGCTGAATTCAAATCCTCTTGTCTGTTTTTGATAAATGACTTAACCGAAATTTCAAACCACTTCAGCCCGGTCTCTTGGCAAGGCTGTCCAACGCACGGTTTCCTTTATTGTAAACAACAATGAAGTGTGATATTTGAAAAAAACAGATGCGCCACCGGTGAACTGCGAGCCACCAATCATTTGTACTCTGTACCCAAAGCGGCTTTTGAATCCCTCCTTCTCTTCCCACCTCTTCAAATTCATTGGCTGCCAGAGGAGTAGCGACAATGTTTAATGCACCATGCGGTGTCCGGAGTTCAGTCAGTGAGAGGAAGCGTTCTGTGCGCTCAGGGCTGTTTTACGTGCAGAAAATACTGAATAACGACTGTGCGCATACGTTAAAGAAAATCACCCTTTTTCTGACAGCTACGGAGAGACTTGTGTCAGAATGCGGGGTTGTTGCTGACCACCTCCTCAGCAGCTGTCTCTCTGTGTGGACTTTGACGGGGACGGCGGACAAGGACAAAATGCTACTACGGGAATCAGTCACTCAGCGCTGTTTCGGACGGGGGGAAAAAACACTGGTCGCCTTTTAAAATATCCACTTTGGATCTACCTTACTATACATCTGGATTTTTTTTGTCTTCATAGAGTATTTCTTCGAACAGTTTTCCTAAGAACGGTGACTCACTGCAGGCAGAAGGCGAGCCGCTGCATCCTAATCAGACAGCGGAGAGGACTTCAGCTCATTGACATTACAGTCATACTTTTCTGGAGCACTTTTTTTTTTATTTCCACTGCGCTGCACTGTAGCCTACGTGTGCATCGGAGGCTTGTGGCTGTTTCCCTGCACAGAGAGGGGAAAGAGGATACGGGTGGTACCGTCTGAAGTGGTTAGGGGATGAAACTCTCCCCGAACCCTGCTGGAACTGACTCTTTTGATTTTTTTACAGTTATATATATTTTCGGACTATTACAGCAGTTTCTTTAGGTAAGTTTACGTTTTGTCTTTTCTGTTCTTTAGGTCTCCACCGTTGTGTCATTTCCCACTGAAAGCCCCTGTCTGTTGCTCATTTCCAAACGAGTGTTATTTCGCAGCCATCCCTATGCATGCGGATGCAACAGCTTCTTCAAGAGACAGTTGAATCTTGCAGAGAGAGAGAGAGAGACAGAGAGAGACAGAGAGCATCGGTGGAGAGAATTACACGGCTGTGCTGAGATGTTGGCAGCTCATTTCCGAATTTTTATAAGGCTCATTGTGAATATCCGGATTATGCGGATTTGTTAATGCGTGTAAGAGGCTCATTTTATACACACTTATTCAAATAGCCGCCACAATAGCCCATCTTCAGTTGTACGCCCGCAGTCTTACCATATTATTAAAGTTGCCCCATTACAATTTCAGTCAGCATTCTCATAATGTTTGAATGGGCCATTATGACGTGAGGGTCAGGTCGCGCATTGCACATTAGAGATAGATTAAAAACTGCATTCTGAATCTTGTGTTCATAATAATACATGTAGTAAATACGCTACAAGGGGAGTCGTTATTTGACTGTGTGTCAGGGCTACGCGGAGTGTCTTCCCAAGGTTAACTAATTGACAAGCATCCCCCCATAATTGTGGAGATGAATTACACATGAGCCCTGTTTCATTTTTGGCTCAGCGGTGGATCTGATTCTATACTGGCAGAGTGGCGAGTGGAGCTCACTCTTTTTTTATTTGGGTGACTAATTGATACATATATATTATAACAATTTTTTTTTTCTTTTTCCCTTCCTAGGTGGTATGAGTGTACACTTACAACAATGACTATTCTGTTTGGAGACTGGATCGCGATTATTGCTCAGATGAGTCTGGGCGCTCAGCTGAATATAAATTAGGTGTTCAGCACCACAGATTGCTGGAAGAGGCAGAGGAAGAGAGAGACAGAGTGAAGACAAATGCCAAGGCCTCGCATGATGAACAGAACTCTTTATTTGATCCCGAATAATAGAAATACCAAATTTGAGCAAAATATCAACAGGTCAAAGGAGGCGTAAACCCAACACTTATAACATTATAGCAGCTTTCACGGAGTGGGGATGTATCTTTCTATTTTCTTTTTCCTCCTCTTATGGGCTCAAGCCCTGACACTGAAAAACTTGAATTACTCTGTCCCAGAGGAACAGGGTCCAGGGACAGTGATTGGGAACATTGCCAAAGATGCCAGACTCGGACTCGAACAGATTGGGCCGGGAGGACAGGGTAAGAAAGCCAACTTCAGGGTGCTGGAGAACTCTGCTCCGCATCTCATCGACGTGGACCCCCAAAGCGGACTGTTGTACACAAAGCAGCGCATTGACAGGGAAACGTTGTGTAAGAGAAACCCCAAGTGCCAGCTCTCCATGGAGGTGTTTGCCAATGACAAGGAGATCTGCATGATCAAAATAGATATTCAGGACATTAACGACAACTCACCCACTTTCCCCTCGGATCAGATTGATATTGACATTTCTGAAAACGCAGTGCCAGGGACACGCTTTCCCCTGACCAGCGCGCATGACCCAGATGCAGGGGAAAACGGCCTGAAAACCTATCAAATAACACGCGATGACTACAATCTCTTTTCTTTGGAAGTAAAGTCCCGTGGGGATGGGACTAAATTCCCAGAATTAGTTATTCAACGACCATTGGACCGAGAAGAACGAAGCCATCACACGCTTATTTTGTCAGCCACTGATGGGGGGGAATATCCTAGATCAGGTACCATGCAGATAAATGTTAAAGTTATTGATTCCAATGACAACAGCCCCGTGTTTGATCAGCCCTCATATGTTGTGGAAATTCCTGAAAATTCACCTCCTGGTAAAGTCCTGATCGATTTAAATGCCACTGATCCTGATGAGGGAAACAATGGACAAGTAGTCTATTCTTTTAGTGGCTATGCCCCAGAGAGAATCCGGGAGCTCTTCTCCATAGATTCCAGAACAGGGGTCATAAAGATTCAGGGCGAAATTGACTATGAAGAGAGCCCGGTTATTGAGATTGACGTCCAGGCAAAGGATCTAGGTCCCAATCCAATCCCAGGCCATTGTAAAGTCAGTGTTAAAGTGCTTGACAGGAATGATAACTGGCCATCTATAGGCTTTGTGTCTGTGAGACAGGGAGCCATCAGCGAGGCAGCACCTCCAGGCACTGTCATTGCTCTGGTCCGTGTCACAGACAAGGACTCAGGCAGGAATGGGCAGCTTCAGTGCAGAGTGCTGGGTAATGTCCCCTTTAAACTTGAGGAGAACTATGACAACTTCTATACAGTGGTGACAGACAGACCCTTGGACAGAGAGGTGCAGGATGAATACAATGTCACCATTGTGGCAAAAGACAATGGCATTCCTCCTCTAAACTCCACAAAGTCCTTTACCGTAAAGATTTTGGATGAGAATGACAATGTTCCTCGCTTTACCAAGTCAGTTTACCTTCTTCAGATACCTGAGAACAACATCCCTGGAGAGTACCTAGGTTCAGTTCTGGCACATGACCCAGACCTTGGCCAGAATGGCACTGTGTACTACAGCATAATCAACTCCAATGTGAGTGGGGGTGATGTCAACACCTATGTTAATGTGAACGCTGCTAATGGAGCCATCTATGCTGTGAGATCTTTTAACTATGAGCAAATAAAGTATTTTGACTTTAAGGTTCTTGCTAAAGACGCAGGATCTCCACATCTGGAGAGCAACGCTACAGTGCGCATCAGTGTTCTGGATGTCAATGACAACATCCCTGTCATAGTTCTGCCCCTACTCCTAAATGACACGGCTGAAATCCATGTGCCGCGTAATGTTGGTGTTGGCTACATTGTCACCACAGTGAGGGCAGTGGATAATGACTATGGTGAGAGTGGGAGGCTCACCTATGAGATCTCAGATGGCAATGAGGAGCATCTGTTCGAGATTGATCCGGTGACTGGGGAGGTGCGAACAGCCCACCCGTTCTGGGACGATGTGAGCCCCATCGTGGAGCTGATCATCCGGGTATCGGACCACGGCAAACCAACCCTCACTGCTGCCGCCAGGCTCATCATCAAGGCCTCCGACGGACGTCCTCCTGATGGACTGCCACGCACAAAGGACAATCAGAACTGGGACATGTCCCTGCCTCTTATTGTAACTCTAAGCATCATATCCATCATGCTTCTGGCTGCCATGGTGACCATAGCGATCAAGTGCAAGCGGGAAAACAAGGAGATTCGTACCTATAATTGTCGCATTGCAGAGTACTCGCACCCTCAGCTGGGGAAAGGCAAGAAGAAGAAGATTAACAAGAACGACATCATGCTGGTGCAGAGCGAGGTGGAGGAGCGGGATGCCATGAATGTGATGAATGTGGTAAGCAGCCCTTCCTTGGCCACCTCTCCCATGTACTTTGACTACCAGACACGCCTGCCACTCAGCTCACCAAGGTCAGAGGTCATGTACCTCAAGCCCACTGCCAATAACCTCAGCGTGCCCCAAGGCCACGTGGGATGCCACACCAGCTTCACAGGCCCAGTCACCAGCACTACAGACACACCTACTAACCGCATGTCCATCATACAGGTAAGAGAAATTGCACTCTTCTCCTTCACTGTTATGCCACCATTTTCACGTCACAACCCTCAGAAAGCTCCCATTTCCTATATCAACGTTTGCCCCTTGTTTTGTAAAATGAAAGAAAAAGAAGATAAGGACAGGCAGAGGCAGAGAGGCCCAGGAGCACAGAGAGAAAAGAAGGGAGGGAGGGGTGAGCATTAGAAGGATTAAACAGTCATTCTGGGGCTCTCATAGAACAGAGCCAGTGACATCAACACAAATCAGTTGTGCTTGAAATATGTCACGGCAAGCTTTTGAAATCAGTTTTCATGTAGAAATGTTTCAGTAATCACTCAATCACTGTCATTTCATTCCCGTGGAATAAAGAGTTTAGCCTGTGCCTAGGTTATATAGTTATATATATATATATATATATATATTTAGGACCAATTCCATTTTAAACTACCCAGTTATCCCACTGACATTTGCATTTCCTAATCCAATAACTAGGTTTTTGTGAAAATATACTTACCTGTATATTATATTAGTATACATATACACAGTAATAATAACAGCTATAATGTCATATCCTGAGAGTATTAGTGACAAATGCTTCTTTTTTGTTTCAAGCCGCTGTTTTTAACATCATATCGGTCATCAAATTCTACAGCTCTTTGTGGTTTATTCCAGCGATTTTAATTCCTGGAGATTAGCAGATTGTACTTATTTTCACAGCTACTTTATACGTCTTTGTGTGGAGTACTTGGGTGTATAAGCCTCTAACGTGATAACTTCTCTGTGTCTTTGGCCTTAAGCCCATTAAAAGTCTGTCGTGTCAGACGAGGATTAAGGCCTGTTTAAGACAGTGGTATGTAACACTGGGCAGTTGTAGCAGAGGGAACCCTTTTTCTGATGTTTACCTATTGTTAACAAATAAAAACTTTATGTTCCTAATGTAATTCAATAAGAATAATAAAGAGTCCTCAGTGAGCTTTACTTTCTTCCTATGGCCTTATACTGTTTGGCACAATTGGAGAATGACATTCTTTTCAGTTACATCCTGATGGACTGTAACTATTAGTCTCTCTATTAGGCTCTCTGCTGTCTTTTCTATCCCACCATTTGCGCTGGACGTGGATGTGACGATGACTGTGATCAGATGTGACGTGTTCCCACCAGGGAGGAAGGCCACTGTCTGTTGTTCCCACTCTCAGTCTCAGCCCTGCTTCTATTATGAGCCAGCTGCATAGGGCAAGGGTCAGCACAAAGACCGTTAAGGCTTCCTAATCAGAGGGACAGAATAATTGCTGGTCCATTCTGCAGGCTGTTTCTCTGCTAATGTAGTGATGATGAATTAGACTCTGTGAGGCTGTTGCACACCCATTTTGTGCACTTATTTTTCTCTCCCCTTTCAGACTGTCAAAGGGAAAACAAGCAGGAGCAGCAACAGCACATTCCTTAGTGTCTTGTTTACAGAGGGTCCCCTCGACGCATCAGGCGTGCAGGGTGCTCTATTGTATTATTCAACAGAAACCTGTGTAGAGGGAGATGGCCTGAGGCATTAAGTTTCTTCAGAAGCTGTACAGAAGCGTATCACTTTCCTCCCTCCTCTCTGCTTCTGCCTCCTCTCTCAGTTCGTGTGGACAGTAAGTAACCTGAGTCAGAGGAGAGTGGCTATGGGAAAAATGTCAGGAAACAAAGACAGAATTCCCCTTCCATCGATCCCAAGGCCTCTCAGCCCATCTGTCACTACAGTTGCTACAGGAGGAGAGGCTAAATAGGAAAAATAAATAAAGAGATGGATAAAGCGGGGGAGCATATCGCCTGCTCAGTTGGTTTCACAAGGGCACCTTAGTGCTGCTGTCTTCATCTGCACCTAGTAGGGCTACTGTAGTTGCCTGCAACTCCCAGTTTCTCTCCACACTGCTTCTGGCCTCTAATGATGTTTTATAGTGGTGCACTGGCAGGCAGGCTGGGCTTGGTCTCTAGCTGGGAGAGGGGAATAATATGAACATATCAGCAGAGCTCTACTGGCCTTATCATTGTCACCACTGTGCCAGCACCCGGCCCGGTGGAGAGCTTCATTTCATTTCTAAAGAGAATTCCTGGGATAAGGAGATGGATGATACGTAATGATGCCTAATTCTGCTTAAGGCGTTGAAGGGAATTACTTAGTGTGGAATCAAGGTTAAAACCAATATGCTGCAAAATTCCTCAATGCTCAGGAAGAAGGGATTTCAGTAATTCGCTCCAAAGAGTGAGCCTGCGCCCACTCCGTCTTGAATACGTTTTAGGATTTTGTCCCACATTATGTTTAGCTTCAGCAGCTGTGCCAGGCTGTTGCCCACTGACTGGTTCATAAGTTTCTCTGCTGCTTCCTCGCTACCTTTTCGAGAAGCTGCCCTCATTGTTACCAAACATTCATAGACTCCTGTGTCATTACTTTTAATTGGCCCATAATTTATCATATTGATTTGTTTTGATAAGTTTTGTGCGTTGTAATTTGATTCACCATGAAACTCTAATTAAACAGAATCCTGTCTCGGTGGGAGACCATCCATGTTAATAAGGTGCAGGTGGTACCGAGGCAAAGGGGGAGTCTGAAAGGCTATAAAAGCTGCCTTTAGGTGGCGGCATTCTGCCTTGTGTAGCATGGCATTGAGATGAGGGTGTCAAGGAGAAAAGGGGCTCTAGTCTGTGCTGACATTGTCACTTGTCAATTGGTAATGAGACTCCTGCTGCTCTAATGAAAAATGTCAGATATGAATACGTACCAAACACGTGGAATATAGAATATTTCTCTGAAATCACCTGCATTACAGTATTTTGTTAAAATCGTTTTGAATGACAATCACTGAATTTACCAAGCAGACACTGAATCCTTGATAATAAAATAAAAATGAAATAAAATAATTAAAAAGAAAGATTTATCAATTTCTAATAAACTAAGGTATTTGAATGGATTCTCAAAACGACTGGCAGCCATAAACCTATTGAGTGAATTCAAAGAATGCTGAAAAAAGCAGTTAAGAGGTGTGACTGTGATCATTTAAGCAGCGTGTATACGATATAGGAGATAAAATTTTCACTCCTTTGATCTGTTTAGGTTGAGTATGTGCATGCCAACAATGTAGCTGGAGCAGATGTTGAAAATGGATGCTTCCAGGAATGGTCTTACTCTGCATAATTTAGGGAGATTGTGTGTGTGTGTGTGTTTGTGTGTGTGTGTGTGTGTGTGTGTGTGTGTGTGTGTGTGTGTGTGTGTAATGTGTGCATTTGGGTGTGTGTGGGTGTAACGTCATTGTGTATTCCAGGCATGTGATTTAAGCCTTTAGCTGGCAGGCTCCGTGACAGAGCCCCTCTCTTTTATGAGCGGGACAATCTTGCATTTGTCCGAACCTTGAAACACCCTTCCTCCAAGAAACACACACACACACACACACATACACGCACGTGCACACAAACACACAGATGCGCATGTAACCGGGCTTGTGCTGTTTTTAAGGATGCTACCGAAAAGTCTTATCAAAGCCTCCGCTGTATATTGTATTGAAATTGCTCCCACACTTCAGTGGCCACTGAGGCAATGAATAGAAAAGCGCTCTTTATTTCATTTCTCTCCCTCTCCCTTCATCTTTAGATAACTGCTTTCCTCTGGAGCTTTCTATGGGATGAGTTTGGTAAACCTGTATGTGCTGAAGCCCACTTGCAGCTCTGCAACTAGATGCACACAGTCATTTATAAGACAGTTCAAGAAGCCATTTGTAATTTGTGTACTTTTGTCCCCCAGTTGAGCACTTCTAGGCCACTAGACCAGATTTGTTTTATTTGAGCTTGCCAGTACATAAAGAAAAATTATCAGCTTGCCTTAGGGTGTATCTTCATATTTCCTCAAATAAACATGCTGCTACTGTACATAACACTACACGCTGAAATTCTGAATTATTAATAGGCAGTTTTATTTTTCTTCATCTCCCCCCAAGCTCATATGATAGATACAACTTAGAGGAAGTGCCGTCAGACCGCAGAATGTTGCTCTGGGAAACAACAGTAAATTATGTTATCTCTATATAACCAAAATACAGAATTATTGTCATTGAATTTTTCGTTTATTAGCTGCTATTACTGATATTTTAGTTTGCAAAGGCTGCTTGTTTCAGTACAGATGCATTAGTATGTCTTGAAGCTGTAGCAGAAGTGTAATGCACAGCACAAAACAGCAGCTATATTTGCATCCTCTTTCATTAATAAATCATAACGTTTAACAAATCAGAAGGAAGCAGAAGATGTCACAATAAACATCAGAGGTCTCTGGCTACATATTTGTGAACATGAGGGTAAGAGGGGGGCAGAAGCTACTTACTGTCTGATATAAGCAGAATTTGAGCATTCATGTACTTCTCCTGGATCTGTTTGAAAGAACTGTAGTAATCTCTCAAGTAGCCCATTCTTCTCCTCTCTCAATGTGGGACTGAGAAAATCTGCTCTGCTCTGCAACACCACCAATGTCTTTATCTTTACCCTCACTTTTAATGTTTTCTTTGGCCACTATTTCCATGAAAAGCATTAAACAGACTTGGGCTAAAAATTCTTCAAAGATTTAAGAAATTAATAGTTCATTTGCAGATACACATTATGAGTACCCAGAAAATTTGTTTGAGATTGGAGGGAGCTGTGGAAGTGAATGTTTTATTTATTGCAAGTTCTCAAAAATCCAAGTAACCCTGCTAAATAATTGAATATAAATGTAGGTCCCTGACTATGCCCACAACTAGACACAATTCCCCCTCTAACTTCTAACAAACTCCAGTAGAGTCAAACTGTAGACAGAAATAGATAGATATAGATTGATGGATAGATAGATAGATAGATGACTGAAGACAATTATGTATGTCTACGGTATATTAGTCTTATTGGTCAGACACTAGAAATCCTTTCAGCAAGCTGTTGTGCATTCATGTGGACACAGCACTTATCTGTACTGCATAATTTCATTATTTTAACAGACCTCCCGACCTGGCGATGCAGTGCAACAAAGAAATTTTGTTTTTTTTTCAAGTGTAGAGAAAAAGACAGGATATGAGAACACAAGTTAACCTCTGTGATAGCCAGATTGGCCGGACGCATTAAACCAATTTGCTTGGCTCAATAGGAAGCAGCCTATTGGAGATGACATGGGCACGATAATAAGACTGTGGATTGTCAGTGGACATTCACTCTCAAGTTACTGTGTGTTTGTGTGGGCATGAGTGCGTTTGTGATAGAGGGGAAGTGGATGATCAGCACTCCTCTGCCTGTTTCACTGACACCGGAGCTTCAAAATATCATGTCATATTGTCGTGTCATTTTGTTGATAGCTTGGTTTACCTTCCATAGGCAGACTGGCATTTTAAGTGGTTTCAGATCAAGTCCTGTCAGACTTAGTAATTACTTTTCTAGTCTGCATTGTTTATTTTTGCCAGTCATTTGTGTTTGTTATGGCTGTTTTCTTGTGTGACAGTGTGTCTTCTTTTCCTGACCCTGCTTGTACTGCAAGTTGCCCATATTTCTGTTGCATTGCAAGTGCACGCCTACACCAGATGGATCTGTGCTGTATCTGACGACAGTCCTTTTGCTGTAATGCGTTTTCTCTTTAATATGAATTCCTTCAATATATGCTATTTTATAGAGGAAAAAGAAAATTGTGGCAAAAAAAATCTGTGCATGCCCATAGTAGATTTTGAAACATTTACCATGGTGCTGCTGGTATTGTGCTCAAACACAAGGAGCCAACCTAGCATCAACAGAGGTCACAATAACAAGAGAACAAAACATAACCTTCACAGTGGAGGAATCTAAGATTCAGCTGCCATGTGTCTGTGTGTGTATGTATGTGCACACGCTCACATGCACCTGTGCTACCACCAGCTGTGCTCTGAAGCACCGGTCTTGCTGGTTCCCTCAGATTGGAATGGGCTTCTCTGTAGGGGCTGCCTGCCCCCTGAGGGCTTTTAGATCCCTCCTGGGGTCTTTAGACTTAACGTTTTGAGCAGCAGGATGCTGGAGCTGCAGCAATAGATGGTTATAGATAGGAGTGACCTCACGGTAATGTGCCCTGAGATGCACAGCACACAGAGCGCTACATAGGTGTACATGGCATGGTGATGTATTCTTTGAACTGCCAGCAGCTGGGTCTCCTTGCTGTAAATCAAACACTTTCAAAGTCAAACAAAGTGGAACTCACTCTGCTGTGTCTTGGCACCAGTCCAGCCTGAGAGAGCTTTTATTTCTGCCACATCTTCCTTCACTGTGCCCCCTAGGCATGTGCTGTAGAAACAACACGCAGCTCAAAGAATGAGTTATGTGAATCTGTTCTCACCTTCTATCTCATTAGTATAAGAGAAATGATTTATCCCTTTCTCCCTGAATCTCTCTCTCCTTGTCCTTGCCTTCTACAGTTCAGCACTTCTTCAGCTTCATCAGTAATGTGATTAATTGATTGGAGGGATATACCATGAATACCATCTCATTTGCTCTAATTTCACCTAACTACATGTCAAAGCAAGCCACTATAAAGCGGTCTTCTTCTCCCTCTTACAGCCACTGGAGTACATTACTGTCATCCAATCCGGGAAAAGACAATTTGCTTTGCACTTTGAGGAGTATTTTTCTAAACAGTGTAATCCTGCCAGTGTACGTTTGCATGTTTGTGTGTGTGTGTCTGAGAAGGTCCGACACTCTAATAGGAGAGATCCCACTGTCCCACAGTTTGAAATCTGACTCCCATGTCGAAAGCCCTGTATGTGTCTGAAGGGAATTGACAGCCACTGTGTTTTGTAGGGGCTGTTATGTGTTTGTGGCAACAGAGGCGAATGAGTCTGCACTCACAGATGTTATTGCCTAAACAAAAGCCCCACTAAGTGGTGGGAACACAAGATTTGTCATCAAACGTTTGACTGTGTCTGCTCTTCAGGGTAGCAGTGGCGATGCTGAGTGCTAATGGCGTATTGAAAATGGTATATTTGGCCGGTCTCATTTTTTCTATTGTACTACACAGATGTACTCAATTGGCCCCTCACTGGGTTTATGTCTTAGAGAGAAATCTTTTTGGGGCCTTTAGCATTCAGATCAATTGCTGGTTTGCTCCGTTTCTTATTGATTTTTGCTCTGTTTGGTACTGAAATACTGTATTTCATTATCTATTGCTCTGAGCATTGCTTAGTTAAAAAAAAGAAAGAACTTGTGCTCGCTCTCTCTCTTTCCTTGCTTCTCCCCGCTCTTGCTCTTGCCGACTCTCTTCCTTTTCGGATTCCCTTTCTTTCTCTCTGCTCTTGTCATCTCAGATAAGCGTTGCAATTGCTCATGTTACTGACGACCCAAGCCAAATTCATAATGATGAGATTATCTTGTCAACAGTACAGAGTGTATATGTCTGCCGTATTGATCTGCGCACAGTCTTAATAAATGAAGTACCACGATGGAAGCGTTGGCTCAATGATAACTCTGAACACATCTTGCTATTTATACACTCTCAATGCTGCTGAGATGATGAATGGAACTTGTGTATTCTGCCCTTCTCCTCTCTTTTCCCTTTTCCTCCTGCCTTTCCTCCTCTTCTCTCCTCTCCTCTCCTCTCCTATCCTCCCCAGATTGATGGTATAAAACAGCCCCTCTCCCCACACACATTGTCTGAAATTGCGTCCTCTTTGAGGTCACGTTGACATGCTGAGTCGATGTACTCCCAGGTGGAGAGACATGGGTGCTGCTGTGGGAGGAACCAATCAGATAGACTACAGGGGAGGGAGAGAGGGGAGGAAAAAATTACTAACGCCGGAGCTCGGGCCTGTGTGTGTCTTTAAATGACTGAGGTTTCAAGGGGAGTTTATCTGTGCATTTGAAGAGAAGGTCAGCAGGGTTTAGAGCTTGAGATTATGTGTGATTGTTTCTTCTGTGGGCTAGCTGATTAAAGCTAAAGCTGGTCTGACAGATTCTTAATGCATCATAGACGCACTTAAAAGAGACTGAGAGGAACTGGCGTCCAACACTTTGACAACAGAGCATTATCCTAAAGCCCTTTCTGTCAGTTTTTACCCAGGTGTATGGACAGTATCCTTCCTGTCTTCCATTCCTCCTTTTCCCAGCCCCTCCTTTGCTCAGATACCTCTGACCTGATACATATACAGTACATAGGTCACCTTGAAGTGGAACTAGACGTAGTCCATCTGCTGTGTGTGTGTGTGTGGGAGAGGGAGAGGGAGAACCCAGGTGTGTGTATGAACCACTTGTGCATGTATTGATATTAGACATATGTGTGCGCGTTTGTGTGTTTATTTATTTGCGTCTGGCCTCGGTTCTGGGCTTTGGGGAAATATCTAAAATCCTTTCATCCACAGAACGGCTCTTCCTCCATCAATTGAAATGGAATAATTTTGTTCTTTAATGTTTTTTTTTTCACAAGCTCGTTTCTGTCTTGTTAACCCACAAACTAGACCACATTTTGTGGATGGTTTGTTTCAATTCTAAATTAGAAAACACTTGTTTCTTTAGTCAAATTTGATACAAATACGGGATGAGAGGGCTTAATAATCAATCAGTTTGGATGCGTAGTAAACGTGTGCTTTTAGCAGCCTGGAAACAGGTTGAAGGCGTTTCATTTCGAGATTACAAGGCTGCAAAGAGTCAGAGAAGTTGAATGCTTGCTTACTTTAAATGACGAGCATGCTTATTTAGATATTACTCCAAACACAGAGGGACACATACTTTTGTTCAGTTTATTTTATGAATGTATTTTTGTTTTATCATTTTGTCCCATTGAGTGGTAATTTCTAATTAGTTGTATGAATCCCATCATCTGAAGAGGGAAAACATTGCAGACCTTTATTTCTTTAAATTTCATTTTCAAATATTTGCTTTCTTGCTGGTGTTAGATGAGAAGATTGATACCACTCTGTACAGTAATCTGAAGCTACAGCCAGCAGCCGGATAGCATAGCTTAGCATAAAGACTGGAAACAGCCAGCCTGGCTCTGTCTAAAGGTAACAAAATCTTCCAACCAGCACCTCTAAAGCTCCCTAATTAATTTGTTACATTCTGTTTGTTTAACCACAAGATGTAAAAATGACACGTTGTGGTTTTATGGGAGGTTATCTGTCAGACTATTTCTTGGCCAGAAGCAGTTATTTCCTGGAGTCTTGTCTTCACCATGAGGTTCGTGTTTAGTGTACAGACATGAGAGCAGTATAGATCTTCTCAACTAACTCTCAAAAAGAAAGCGAACAAGTGTATGTAAAATGTACGGTACGATAGGCCGGTTACCTCTGTAACAGCTTTGGATTTTTGGGCTGAGTTAGCTTTGGATTAATGAGGGTGAAGCAAGGTCAGTGCTGACTCAAGACTTCAGTTAACGGCAAAGCTGTTGTAACTATTGATGAGCAAGTACTGAATGATTAGTAGCTTACACACCAAGATCATATACTGCACCCTTTCCTTTTTTTTTTACTGCTTTCCTCGCTGTTTCAATGGTGTATAAATAATTTAACATCAAGTAAAGTCCTCTGTCTCCCACTCCTCTTTCACTTTTTTCCCAAAGTTGACACATTTTCCTTTATCAATAATCATAAGAGCCGTCCCAGCCGTAAGCCACCCGGACCAGCTGGTTAAATGTGTCTACACAAAACGTCTCAAGTAGTGAGGGAAAACAACACTGTTATTTTAGGAGAGCTGGCAAACTGCTGCGTTAGGGGGTTTTGTGTGTTGGAATACATATCTATGCCAAAAGCTACATTTATCATTTACTCCTGGGGGTAAACTGCCACAGATGTGGATTGTGTTGATAGGAGTACAAACACGCCGTCTTGTGTCGCCCCTCCTCTTCAGAGCAGAAAAGTTTCCTCTGAGCTGGCTTCAGAGATGGCAGCTGAGACTGAATTGGCTGCTGAATTGTTGTCAGTGTTGTTATATTTATAAAAGATAATGCTAGTAGGAACTAGCAGACATTCAGAAGTAATACTGCAGAGGATAATTGCAAATATAACAGGGCCTGTAATTCTTGAGATTAGAATGAAGAGTGCTTCTTGCCCTTTTCAACTGGAGACAAAAAACCCCAGTTTTTTTGGAAAATAGAGGTGGGGTCACAACCGTTCCAGTCATACCCTTATTGTCTAGTGGACTGTGATTTAGCATGTTCTTTATTTCATGTCCAGGTTCTATTTAAAGATTGTTTGTCTGGTGTAGTGTTGACTGCCATTGCCTGAACAGACCTCATTATATTGCACTGCACACAGGTGCGACTGCACCTCATAATAATGGCTCAGGAATAACGTAAGTTTATTCATGTATGTTTATGTGTTCCACTGTGTTCCACCAAAAATGATGTATTCCTTGGTCTTTTCATTTTTAGTTTTTATTAAAAAAAGAATTGAGAAGATTTTTGTATGTAAATTTATGATTGAAATGTGAACATGTGAAAAGATGATTTAAAAAAAAACAACACTGCAAAAATCCC
>NTHP01000011.1:834150-856155 GCA_003416845.1 Oplegnathus fasciatus | reverse complement strand
GTGTGTGTGTGTGTAAGTGAGAGAGTGAGAAAAACAAGTTCAAGGATATGCACTCTCTCAGAAGGTTTGCATTTTATTATTTTCTACGTGAGTTGATTCTCAAGATGATAATGACAGGTTTAAGAATAGAGTTTAACAACGCTTTGGTGACCACCTCTCAGACTCTGGGTCTGTTTATCCCTTAGAGTTTTCTTTTCATGCTCTTTAAAAGTAATTTAGTCTACCAAATTAAATGACAAACATTATTACAAAGGACGAATGTGCTCCACAAAAGCAGCTGTTAAAAAAACAAAAAAAAAGCAAACTGATGGGCTTTTTCATAGCTGTTACTCTTAAAGGTGAGTGCAGCTATCCCACTTGTACATAAGGAAACTACCTTAGAAACGTGACCAAAGTACTCATTTGTAGACAGAAGAGAAAATTATATCTACGCTCGCTCTTCCTATTCCTCAAAAGGAATAATAAAGTAGCAGTAACCATACAGGTTGAAGAAAATCAGCTTTGAAGTAGTGTTTTTGTCTCCTGTGTCTTGATGAAGAGAGGCAAGCACGACCACCTCAGCCCTCCCTCTGCCCTCTGCACCCCTTCTTTTCTGTCTCTCCTTTTTGTTTTTCACCTATCGATGATTTCAGTCCCCTACTCAGTGGTTAGAATAACAAGTCAGTTCTTTCATTTGCATGCCGTTTTCTCACTTTACAAAGTGGTTTTGTTGAGGTTGAGGATGATAAAAAAAAAAAAAAATTTGTGCCACTAAGACGTCTTGATTCTTTCCACTAAGCTCCTAATTGGCATATCCAATGACACTGTATGGTCAACCAAAATAAAAGGCAATCAATGTGAGTGGTTGCATATTAATTATGAATATTGTGTCTTTTCTGGTGAGCAGTGAATATGCAAGGGAGAGGTCATGTTGTTTATGCAACTGTATACAAAAGCCTCCAAAGTGCTACTTAGCCCTATTTAATGAAGGGAAAAAGTCCTATTCCCCACCAAATGAACACGAACACAAAAAAATAAAAAGGAATGCAGTTATGTTATGAATTATGAATTATGGCAAACCATGATTAACAAGATGAGACTATTGAGTTGGATTACAGCTGCCTGAGTCACCAGCTACATAATAAACCAGCAATTTTACAGCCCCATAGTAGTTCTATACAAAAACACAGTCACAGTATTTCAATGCAGTGGCAACTCTAACACATGCAGATGTGGGCGACTTTATTCAGCTGGGGTTGTATTAGATTTGTGGTCGACTTCAGTACAGTTTGAGATGGGGAAGAGCAGAGAGACTGTCAGTAAGAGAGATACTTTAAATGACTGATCACTAGGGGTGGGACAAATAATCAATATATTCTGATACAGTCTCTGGTGATATGTTATCGTTACACTGGCACTAATTTCACAGCATGTTGCTTTACTGAGGTATTTCCTTCCTTTCCTGCAGACATTTCTGAAATACTCCATGGTACATAGTGTTCAATGCCAGCTCTCCATAAAAAACTGAAACATTTTTCATTATGCCAGAAAAGGATTCATTATTGTACATACGTCAAGTCCATTTAGGGTTTACGCTGCCTTATATCAAACAAACCCAGATCTTTAAACAAGTCACATGGGGTGTCAGCTCACTCATTCATGTGACAATTATGGTAACCTGCCATCCTGTGACAAATATTGGTATAAAGGAAAATCAAGACATTTTATGCAGGTGACGTACTGTAGCAAATCATACTGCACCAAACCCTGCTGCAAGGGCTTATTTATCTTCTTTTGAGGTTTGGCCAGCAAAGAGCATATGAAGTAAGTCAAGACTGCAACTGGACTTTAGACCTCATAGACACCAAGCAACAAGAGACGATGCATTCTGCTTCTCAACATATTCAGATAATGAGGGCTATAACTCTACACAAAATTCACAGTTGAAAGTGCACCATGGTTTTGGGATCAGGGTACATTATGTTTTTGGTACACAGAATTTCATTTAATTTATTTTGAAAAACTCTAAACATTGTCTCATGGGCCATAAATCCTGCTGTCAAAATGTAAAAAAAAAATGGATAGACTGTAAGATCTCCAGGTGAAACTAACCGAACTAACGGAATACAGTAAAAGCTGTGTGGTTCAGATGAATAACCCAATAGACTAGGTGTGAATGCTCCCTTATTGGTGATTCTCTGCACTGCAGAAATAAACCTTTTTCAGTCTTTTTCTTTATACAGAGGTTTGTTGAGCATGCACGCTCGATTTCAGCTGTGCCTCATGTCATTTATACAGCTGCACTTGTTCACACTTGGGAGATGCCAGTTTAACTACTATTTTGCACCTTTTAACACAACACAGCTCACCGGGGCACCTTAGAATTATACAAGAAGTTGTGTTTGAGTGTTACTGACATGTGGTAGACAGAGCAGTAGAATATTACACAGCTACTGTTCCGAGTTTGTGATTTTTAGGTGGACGTATTTGAAAATCATTTGTTGGAAGAATTGGTGCTCTTTTTACCTGTTTTACAGCATCTTTCTTTAAAGGATAATTTGTGAATGGTCTATAGATTATGTTGTACAAATACAAATTATTAAAATTACCAATTACTAAAAATGTTTTGGTGGAAGACGAGAGTCAGATAAGTCCATGCCACCACAATTTGCACACCATCAAAAGTCAGAAAGGGATGTTCTTTTTCCACAGAGGGTGGTTTCCATCCACCTGTTTTAATGCACATTTTCAATTTGGGCATAGAAAACGTGAGTAGAAATGCCGAAAATTTAAAAAAATCTTGAAATATTGCAAAAACCTTTTTACACTCGGCAGAGGTGGACAAGTTGGTCTAGAGATAAAAGCTAAATGTGACAAAGTGCAATGGAAACAGCCTTTGCAAATAAATCGTGATGTACATGTAGCATGTGACTTTCACATTCACTGAAGAGATAAACATGGCGGCAGACGAAAACATCAGATCTGTGTGCAGCGATGAGGAGACTGTAACATTCCTCAAATTAATACATGCAACAAACATAAAAGCCATATTTCCATTGTATTTTCAACATCATTTTTCACGTTTGAGGTTTGACTGGCACTTATTTAATTACGACATCTTGTTGCGGCCTCTTCTTCGGCAATGCTTTAATGGCACCTGACTGGAAAAGTTGGCCCCACCAACTGTTTATCTTGACGAACCAACTCCTAACATTTGCATAACGGTAGTGGATGGAAATGCATTCATTTGCATGTTCCGATTTTGTGGAAATTCAGTTCGGAAAGAACGCTTTCTAAAATACTATGACTGCATATTGTCAGTCTGTATAACTTGCCTACACTTCATAAACAATGTCCAAACAATCGTATGTCACCTTGAAATCCAAACTTGTCTTCAAATGTGTAAGATATTCCTCTTCCAAAGTCTCATTTATGATTAGGTACTGTCCAGAATCATTAGCAAGGTGTCCATCTGGACTGATAAGACTTCAGTGTGGTTGAAATCTGTCTACTCTCCATTTACCGGCACCAGCGGCACTTCCTTACTTGTCTGAAAGTCATTTGAACCGGACCTCTTGTAAGTTATTTGGAAGATAGTGGAAGATATTTAGCAGGCAGTGGACTGTGATGGCTTTAAGTTCACTTAAGCCCATTGATTGATTGGTCTGTTCTCTCCAGGAAGATGTATAGGACCAGCTAATTAGATTTGATCACTTACAATTGCTCCTCAGCCACTAGGTAATCAATGCAGTCTAATTATTGTCTAGTTTCTCCGCCCCTTTTTCCTTACTTCCTTTATCATCCTCTCACTTTGCTGTTTTTTTTCTCCTTTTTCTGTTTTGGTCTTTTATTTCCTGCTTTTGCTGCATCCCTATTCACCAGTGTGTTGTCTTTCCTCTAAACTCAATTCCTCTGTTTTATCCTTTACCCACTCTTCCCATTTGGCTGTTGCTGAGCTACTTTGACAGTTGTCCAGGAGGAATAAACTAGAGTTCCCTTGGTGCTAACGTCACACACACACACACACAACAGGGACATAGTTTATCAAATTAAAAACTGCAGCCCAGATCTTTTTGGCTTACTGACAAGGTTGTGGTGGATTTGGAACTGCTCACACCTTCTGACATAAAGAAACACATGCACTCACACGCGTACACACAGAGTGAGCACTATGTGTGCTTTTCGAAGACAGTAAAGGACAAATGCATGTATCATACCTAGCAGGGTAGGTAGGGGGAGGGTGTACTCTCGTTCCTGTGAATAAAAGAGAGCTGTCCAATGATGTGTGAAAGAGAAGCTGCAATTTGTCCTCTTTCTCCACCCCTACCCAAGATATCAAACGCACATGTACACACGCACAAACATAGCTCCATAGAAATGAACAGTGCCCCAAAATGCACCAACAAGGCCTGAGAGTAGAATAGCACTCCAATATGCTCGTCCCATTTGTCTCAATCGGCCTGCTGTCTGCTCGGTCAGTCTTAGGGTCTCAATGGGAATACAGAATAGAGTGCAGCTTTTTACACTTACTCAGCCTCACTGTACTCAGTGTCTCTCTGACCTCTGTGGCCTTGCTGTATGGACTAGATACAACACATCATTCAGAACAATTCAACAACATGCTTTTGCAATTCTCATCCACACTGCCAATGAAACCAACCTCTGCTGATATCTACACAAAGTGCATTGACCCAGAGCTGCTGGATTCATTGTGTATTGAATAGGTTCAGTGCTTCTTTGAACCTTTAAGGTCAAAGACTCATATTTTAGGTCAATAAGCAAGTCAGATTTTAAAACCTTAAAGGTCACATATACAGATGCCGCAGTTTGGGTCAGTTCAATTTACAGTAGGTCAGTTTAGTTCAGCTCATTTCGGTTCACTCTAGTTCAATTCAGTTCAGTTCATCTCAAGAAGTCCCACAAGGGGAAATTACAAGGCAAGAAGTGCAAGCATGCAACATGAAATACTCAATGATTCTTGCGATGCTAAATGAATTCATGTACTGTATAATACAGTGTCTAATAATGATAATAAAACTTCTGGACATCTAGCCAGTATGTATCATTCTCCCCTCAAATTATCCTGTATTCATTGTGGGCTCTGACTGGCTAAGTACAAAGCAGCCCATACTGGCCGTTATCGATCCATTAATTGGAAAGTGGCCCATTGTAGTGAAAGGGCCGGGCAGTATAGACAGACAGGAAGAGATGGACGCTTAAGATCAGCCTGGACTCTAATTGGCAGGAAAGAGGTTTCTATGAAGTGGCGTAATGTGCTTTTTATTGGCTCGTATGGGGGGGTAGGTGGAAGAGGGCTGTAGAGCACATGCTACTTTAAGTGCGACACACATTTTCCTTTTGGTAAGAAAAAACTACAACCATGCTATGGGATTCAGTGGTGTACTTCCATTTAATACACGATCAAAGCAGTTTTTACACTGAAGTACAGTAGACCATTGCCATTTTAAGTGTGTTTAATCAATGGGAAACTCTACAGTGGGTGACAAAAGATGAACCTTTTTAGTGTATTGTAATGTAGAAAAAAAAACCTGTACACAAGAATATCATTTAGATATTTGTTGTATGTGCACTGGTGCGGAAGTGAATTAAACCCAATAACAATTCAAGAAAACCATTTTCTGTTAATGTCCTTTCATCCTGATCAAATTCAGTGCCAACAGAGCTGAGTTGATTGAAAAGTGTATCCAAGGACGAGTCCCTGGTCATAAAAGTACAGAAGGGGCACATCAATATAAAGACTTCCATCTCTTTTAGAAAAACTCAGGCTGTTATCATTTCAATGCCAAACGATTTCAAACAGTCATTCTTCTCTTATTCCGTGGTCAGATTCCAGCCTTTGATATATTCTGTGGGTGTTTTCTTTTAATCTTGGCCGAAGGCTGAGGTGGAATGGAGTGTTTAGGTAGAGATAAAGGTGTTGGCAAAAGCATGGAAGGTCAAAGTACTGAGGTGGCCTGTCTGACCTTCACACACCCTTTTTCATACTGAGCCACCGCAGAGCACGGATGACATTGAAATACTCTATTGACTGTGAGTCAAGCTGTGCATGTGAAAAACCCTGGCACAAGGCAGACATTACTCACGAAACATGACATTTTACTGCTATCAATTCAAGACAGAGAGTTGTGCGCTACACTGGGTAATTATTTGTGTTACTGTGATGAATACCACTACAACAGTATGAAAGCTATTTCTCTTGACGGCATTTGTTTACACCCTTTATATATACCTCCACCCAACAGGGACTTTGAGATATTCCCGCAATAATTTTAACAAAGTATAGACACATTAGTTTCTGCCTTCATGTGTTCTCCGTGGCTCACATTGAAGTCTATACATCTGATTGCTTTTACATTAGTTGTTTTCATTATTAGTAAGTTTGGCAGGTACTTCTGTAAATGCCAGAGAGAAACTGTGATCTTTGTGACCTTTTATCTCAGTTGACATGATTAAAAACCCTCATATTCTGTACTTTGACATAATTAACAAGAGAGAGACCGGGAGAGAGACAGAGTACTTTCCAGTGCCAATGGGATTGATCCAGTCTGTAATGCACAGCTGCATACGATGCTGAGGATTGACAAGTGTTTGTGTGGTTTATGCAGTATAGAGATATGCCATTATACTACCGTATTTTGTCATACATGCCATACAGTTTCTTTGTGTGACTGTATATGCAAGACCTTACTGTGTTAGTGTGTCTTTGCCTGTGCATGTGTGCACCACCGTGTATGTGTCTTTTTTCTATCGAGCCACATAGCTTGAAGCCCCGTGTGTATGATCAGGTAGCCCCATATCAAATAAACACCAGATGGTTCAACACATACAAGACCCAGTTCCTCACAAACAATTTCTCAATTTCTGAAAAAAGAAAAAAAAAAGTGTTGAGGCTCAGAGAGTGAACAATTTCTCACAGAAATGTTGTTAAAGGAACTTGCAAATTGCATTTTAATTTCTGTACAAATAGTGCTATAATTTGGTTAAGAGATGTTTAGCTGACACTTCAACATAGTAACTGCAAAGTTTTCTATGCTCACCAAGACTATTGTCCCAGCAGTTATTGATTATATTATGTCTGCCAGATTTGATGTTCAGCTCTGCGTTTTACTCTCGAATGGCTAATTAGCCTCCTTTATGTGGTTAATTGAATACTCAAACCTAAACGATATAGAGCTCACATCCCCAGTATTTTCTTTGCCCCTACTCTGTCCTCTACCTCATTTTTTCTGCATAATTAATCATATGTCACTGGGAGATATTGTTTCACAGCAGGACTCATTTCTGTAGAGCCCACCTCATGCTTTCTTTTTTTTCTCTCTCTTCTCCACAGACGGACAATTTCCCCACTGAGCCTAATTATATGGGTAGCAGACAACAGTTTGTTCAAAGGTAAGAGTTGGAATCTATAACCGTCACTACATCTCAGACATTTGTTTTCTTTTCTCCAATAGTCCCAACATAGTGCTATACCAGCAGTAACTAAACTGACAATTAATTGTACTGAGTCATAGCAGGGAAAGGAAGGGCGTGTACATTTAATTAGGTTTAAAGTGGTCACTAACAGTATTCTGTATGATACATAAAATATGATCACACACAAGATCCTCTCTTTTTTTGTTTCATCTTTAGTCTCCTTTAGCTGACAGTACTGTGCAGTATTTTTAGAAGCATTTTATTACATCCTAAATCCTATTATTATAATTGTTCTTGTTTTGTTTAAGCATTCACGGGTGCTCATCAATGTTTCACTCTGTCTCTAAACTTCCACTGAGGATAAAAAAATAAAAAGCCATAACAGATTCTCAGCCATACACTGTGCACTAATCTTCTAATTCCTTTTTGTTTATTTGTCTAGTAGTTCGACATTCAAAGACCCAGAGCGAGCAAGCCTCAGAGACAGTGGTCATGGTGACAGCGACCAGGCTGACAGCGACCAGGACACCAACAAAGGCTCCTGCTGCGATATGTCGGCAAAAGAAGCCCTCAAGTTGAAGGCTACAGGTGTGAAACCGCCACCTATGGAGCAAGGTGAGCCCTCATTGGCAAATTTGACTGCATGAGAAATGAAAGATGCCGCGCAAGCCAAACGCACTTGAACCAAATGACTATCAATCCGTTTTCTGTGCTGCAGTTATTTGTATTAACGATTGAGCTCCTGACTTGCCTGAACGCTCACAATCTGAACTTATACTTGGCTACTTTATTCACCCCTACTTTGTTCTTTGCACTTTTCTCATTCAATGTGTGTGTGGTGTGTATGTCTATGTGTGTATTTGAGGGTGTGAGCGAGTGTGCATTCCATACACGTCCTCGGTTTATCAAAGCAGACAAGCCCATTATGTTTTTATAAGCCCAACTACTTCAGCCTCTCCATTTAGTCCCCCTTCCCTGAGCACCCGTCTCTGAAACTTTGATAATGGAACATGGAAAATGACTTAGTGAGCGGCAGGCGATGTAGCTTCGTAGTGTGGTGATTAAATATGAATAATTATTCTAAGCGCTGTGGGTCGGGCAGATTACACATGACATGTGTAGAACAATAACTCCCCAGATATGAGTTGTTGCAGTCCTCCTCACCCCAGCCACCTCGCATGATTAGTGCAAGGTCAGGGGAGGCAAGAAAGCCACGGTTATACAATACATAGGTATAGAGAGAAGTAATGGGACAGGAAGTATGGTAAATGTCTCACTGCACTTTCAACCAGTCATGTACCGCAGTCTGGGCCATTACCTGCTTGGCAAAACAGACATTCCCACAGAAATACTTATTCACTAAAGTCTCTACACCAAGAAGTATGTATCTCACTGACTGGATCCAGAAGTACAGTGTATACTGAACATGGATCCTCTGTAATGGTGCTATTAATCCAGGGAACAGAAGGGCTGTTTTACTCCTTGCGGAAGGACAATGACAATTTGTGCAACACTCTGTGCTGCAATATGCATGTCTGACTAGATAGCATTTTTTTTCCTTTCCATTGGTTTTTAGAATGAAAAAAAGCCACACATGTTGGCAAGAGAAATTGGCCAATTAAAAAGCTCCATATGTTTCTCATTTTGAAAATGTTCCCATTTAATTGTCCATGAGGGGCTGGAAGAATCACATTTATACACACGAAACACACATGACAAAGGGAGCTGAGAGTGTGTTGGGCAGTAGTCCGTCAGTAAAAACTGTCCCAGTGCAACGTTGTTGGTGGATGTGTACTGCCACAGCCAACCACAGCCTGTCCATCCACCTTTCTGCGTGTTGTCTTCGATCAGTATCCTTTTGCCAGTCTCGAACAAGAGGTTGTAGCACCCATATACCAATAGACACACACACAAGCCTGGTGGTGCTGGAAACTCAGAGAAAGGCTGTAACCTGCCTTTGCCTGTTTCTCACTCATCGCTGCCCTCCCATTTATTCTCACTCTCCGCTATGTTTTCACCCCTGCTCCACGACTTTCGTTCCACTTCTCCACCTCTCCTTGTTTGGGGAAATCAATTGATGTGAGATTAGACAGTTAACTGGCTGCAGCTGGCTGTGTTTAGCCAATAACATGTGAGCTTAGCTAAGCTGCGGGGGAGTGCAGGGGCAGGAGGCCAAGGCATTGTGCAAGAGCAGTGATGAGGACTGAGGGGTGGTGAACACCACTCTGGCAGTGTTCCAGTGCATCTTTATTAAGTTGCAAAGATACCAGTTGAACGCTCAAAAGCAGCAAATTATACCTCACTTTGAGTCAATATTTACATGAGAAAACAATATTATGGTGTGATCTTCTGCCTCTTACAATGTCATCTGCTTGGAAATGTCTGTTTGTACGTTTTATGTCGTGATGTTTAAGATGAATCGCAAGATGGTCACCTTTTGCCTGGTAAGCTCAAGAGTAGTCCCATCTGCTACTTTGTCTTAAGCAGACCCACTCTTGTACAGGTAATTTATTATAGTAATTTTATGGCTAATTAATGAGGCTTAGTAAAAAGAAAAAGTGAAAGATGAAAACTGAAACATGAGCTATTAAAGGAAATATGGTGTAATGTGCTGCATTCAGGTATTGCTTTCTGTGGTTTAAATAAAGCTCCCTGTGTGCACACACTGAGCTGAACTGTACACATGGAAGCACACAGGTACTGTATGTCTTTTATCAGATAGAAAAAACAAGGAAAAGGGAGCTTGTCATTGGTCACTGTCCCCGGGGTCATTTTCCTGCAGGCTTATTTTCTTCACATCTCAGCACTTAGCATCTACTTCATAGGTCTCTCCCTCCTTCCCGCCTTCATCCCATCTTAAGTCCTCTGTTTCTCTCCAAGCATAGCCCTTCCAATTACTCTCTGTAGCTCTCTCTGCTTGCCTGCCAGGACACTGCGGCCTCATTCACTGGCTCAGTATAAACAGAACTACGAGTGCACAAAGCATGTAGTTCAAGTCCCAATCAATCCCCAATCCTGTTTCAGTTCTTAGCCTTTATAGTCACTAGGTTGTAGCCTACAGTGTGTACACAATTGTGTGCCTTTTTTCTTTCTTATTATACTTTCTTCCCCTAAATTTCACTATTCATGCTCTCCTCTGGTAATAGGCATTGGTAGAACAAACATACAACTATTTCCATGCTTGTAATTCATCTTCCTCCCTGATGTTCAGTACGGTTTCCTTCCAGACAGCATAATCTGGACATCTTCGCACCAGGGACCAGCCTCAAATTGATTAATTAGCCCTGCAAAATTGGTAGCAATGTATTAATTAAGCTTAAGTATATCAAAAGCATTTTTTGCCAGTTTTAAACGGCGATTAATTGATGCTCCAACGCGTCTGCAGCAGACGCTGATACAGGCTTGCCTGGCTCCGGCGGAGTGGCTGGCAGCACATCGCTCGCCTCTGTGGAGATGACTGCCATAGTCGCTATCATGAACAGACAGGCGGCAGTGGTGTAGGGAGATGTTACCCACTGATAGGGCTGTCCGAGGAAATGGAGAGAGAGAGGGATGATGGAAGAGGAGGAGAAAGAGCATGGAGGGACACTGTTTGACTGTACCAGCTGACCTATCCTAATTAGCTGCGATTGGAGTGTGATAATCAAGCCGCCCCCTGCCTTGTTTTAAAAGGGAGCCATGAGTGGGACAGAGGAGGGGGGAGGTGGGAGGAGGATGTGATACTACAAGGACAGCGTGGATGCAGTGAGGAGAGACAGCATGAGATGTGCTCCTATGACAGCGCAGTAAAGGCGATGAAATTGACTTTTCCCTGTTATTTGTGGCAAGGTGATGGAAATACCCACCCCCACATCATCCCTCAGCTTGTGAATAGCTTAAATAAGGGAAATTTCATGCTTTGTCAATTGCTCTCACACACGCCAACTCTTGGCACATACATACCCAAACAATGATGCAAATGCACACACAGACATATACGTATACTGTACACAAATAAATGATGATGTTGGCAGTATATTTAATTGATACTCACCAAACCCTATATTTATATGATGCCTGTCATCTCTGTAAGTGTTCAGTAATTTATGGTGCTGTGGATGTCAGTGAGTCCTCTTGAACTTGGATGCATGTACAGTTTTAATAACAAATGTGCAACTTTAAAGAGATGCTATTAAACGTGTTATCTGTTTATCTCTCTGATTGGTAGCGGGATATCTACCCAACAGATTTAAGTGACATTGGTAAGGCTGGCCAAAGAGGAGCTCGTGGTGTTTCGGTGATGTTTTCAGATCCTTTATGTCTGTTATGCAGCACTTTGTATTCTGACTCCCTTTTTGCTCAAAGGCTTGAAAGAAAACAAAACCCAAAGTCCTTCTTTCTATATGAACCTTTCAGTTAAAGCTGTTTAAATTATGAAATATTTTTAGAAATAATTTTGTTTTTGAATGGCTGAGTATGTAGTACGATTTTACTGCCATGGCAAAGCTCTTGACATACAGATATCACAGGATATCTTACTGTAAGTATTTCATATGAATATGCCTCTGTGAACAATGAGAGGCCATTTATTCCTTTGGACATGGGACTAATGAATTTCATTATTATTCTTATCAATTAAATGCAGTAGCCCAAAACAATAGGCACAATCTACATTTTAAGAAAGTGATTTTTGAGTCCTAATTGTGGCACTGACTTAACAATTATTCATCTGTAAAATCATGTGAAAATTAGGTTTTTATATGTTGTTTTGTTGAATAATAGGTTTTCTCTACCACTTCACACTGAGACCAAACAAACTAAATATTCAGACTTTAATCCATCTTTAATATTCACCCATCTTCCCTCGTGGCAGTCTTAATCTTAAGACTCAAGCATTACTTTTCCAAAGTGTTTCAAGTCCCCACAATCTCAGTCTTTCCTCATTTCTTTTTATTCGCAGCAATTAATTTTAAATCATGAGTGAACCTTTGATAAAAAAAAAAAAATGCAATTCCAAGATTAATTGACTGGTCAGAAGTCAGATCAGATGCCCTTTTCACACTTGTAGCCATGGCAACCTCTGTCCTGCTCACTCTGGCCTTCAATAAACCTTTATCTTCGTGTTGGAAAAGGCCATTCCATTCAACATCATTCATATTTCATAGACAGATAAATGCAGACACGTTTTTCATGGGGTAGGTAGATGCGTATTACATCTGTAATTTGAATGCTTCTGAATTTGTATTCAAAATGCAGCACAATCAGACCAGCCTGTAGTTAGCTCAATTTATGTATGTATTTTTTGTTTTAAGTTAAAATATATTACAATTGCGGTTGCAATTAATAATGCATGTGTATGTAATTTGAAGATATTTATATTTATGATTCCCTTAAGTCTTCTATATGAAATATCAAGTGCTATTATTATGGCTGACCAATTACCTTTATATAGTACCTTTATATAGTACATATACCTTTATAGGCAAAAGTGTGCACCCATGTGATGAAGACAACTTATTAGTTATGATTATTATTAGTGCATGAAAGATTTATTCATATTTTAATTACTCAGATAGTTTAAGTTGTTTTGGAGTTTTCTGAAAAAAAAAGTTAAACAGCGATGGTTGTTGCAGTTGAAAAGTATCAATGATGGTTTATCATAGTCTGATGCATGAGTTTATGTCTTTATTTGTTTTAAAATAATAATTTTCATGTGGGGTTCCTTTCAGGGGTAAATGCTTGTTTGTAATGCAAAATTTCAGTTGAAGCAAGAGGAAAAACAGAGACAGACAGAGAGAAAGACACAGTTCAGACACAGCACAACTGAATCCCAAAAACAAATGAACAAAGCAACAGAAAATCTGGCTGCTGAAAGACAGGCTGCTTGAAGACGCGCTTCTTCTGAAACATTTCCAGCGGGCATTTGATCCAAAGTGGAGATGGAAGCTGCGGCACAGCTAGAACGTGACTCAATCATATCTTACGGACAGGGAAACGGACTTTTAGACATTTATTCATCAGATAAAAACTAAAAAAGCAACAGTTACTGTCATTACGAGGATCTAAAAGTGCTGGAAAAGTTCCCATTTCTCATTACCATCAATAGGTCCTTCTTTGCTGTGATATTTGAATACAGTATATGTGATATTATAATATATAATATTCATATGTTTCATACCCTTTGGCCATCTGATCAAGAGGCTTGCAATACTGCATAAATAAATCCCAAACCGTAGTAACTGTATATATCATCGGTGACAACAACAATTATAGCACAATCATTTCTCATTGATTTACACTTTTACAAAAAAATGAATGAAAAATGGAGTGGTTGAAAAATGCCTTTTTACCTTTTTATTTTTCCATTAATCATTACAGCAGGAACTTCTAACCTTTATCACAACCTTTATTATTTTCCCAAATGTCTCCTATTAGCCAGTTAGCGCAATAAACTTGTTTGAAGTCTTTGTCAGGGTGTACTCTCCAGTGCAGAGAGGGCATTGTTAATGTGCGATTCTTCACACGATGTTAAAGTAATTGTTCTGCAGGTTAATGGACAAACATCTGCTGAGAGAGAAGCTTCATTTGAGAGCATTGTAATTAGTCCGTTTACAAACATTACTCTAAACAGGTAGCATATGGAGGAGTCATGGTTTCATGTGATGCTGTCACATCTGTCTGTTTAAACATGATTAATTGAGGCCATCAGAGTGTGTTTACACCCGTTGTTCCAGTGGAGACATGTGCGTGCGTCATTCCAGTGAACTCTCATAGCAGCCTAAGCAGGACTTGATGTGTTACAGAGTTCCTCATTGCCTACCATCTCACTGACTGCATTAGCTCTTTAGATCAGTAATCATTAATTTAAAAATTAGGATATTTCTAGATTCTCTTTATGAAGTATCTGCCATGTTTTAATGTCAATCCTTAAAGAATCTATCTAAAAGTCTGTAACATGGCCTTGGGGAGTAGATTAGAAAAACAAGTAACATTTGAAAACAGCAGCCAGATGCTCATGTTTCTTCTTACTGTTTGCACTAGCCGTTGGACAGAGAGGATTTGTCTCTGAGCCTTTCATCTTTTCCAGCTCCTCATCTTCTCAGCTCTCCACGGCCTGTCCCTGGCTGGGCTGATAGCCTGATTCATGGCAACATCACCAGCTACTTTCCTGGTGTGGAAAATGAGAACCATCAGCAATCTGGACTTCTCCAGGATGCATCACTCAAAGTCAAATAAGATTTGTGAGTGTGTGTGTTTGTGTGCCCATACACATGTGCCAGATCGTGTGTTCACCCCATTCTTAGAGGATATGGCGGTATCGCACAGCAGTGAGGCGATTTGCGGCTAAGCTAGTGGAATCCTGTGGAAAGCCTAAAATCTTGTGGGGTGAAGGGAGGGGAAATATCACAGTCTTAGGATTTCTTCTCTCTCATTATGGAAGATTTAAAGGGATTAGTCTATTTTCTTTAATACACGAAGTTTTATTAAATTCCATTGTTATGATTGTGGTTCATGAAGGGTAATGTCCATTCTTGTGTCCTTCATCTTGTGCTGAGTGTGTGTGATATTGGGCTGGGCTGGCTGTGGGGTGTGATTTCCACCTCTAAACCTCAGCCCGCCTGCATGGCGGCTCACCCCCTGATCCTCATTCAGCCAGTGAGCCTATCTCAAGCACTGTGGCACCACAATGCTGGAGAGGATTGATGAATATCTCGGACTCTTACCACTTGGGCTATAAATCTCTGACAATATCCCTTCGCCCTGGTAGCCGCAATGAATAATTATGGCATGTTTATGGAAGCAATGAGTAAAAATATGTCTTATTTCACTCTAAGCACCATTACAACCTCTCATCATGGCATGATTGGACTTCTCATCTTAAAAGAAATCTGCTTTAGATCCCATTGAGAGTGCTTTTCTCCTGCACCTTTCAATAAGGGCTGCTGCCCCTAAATGCTTACGGCTGCCAAGCCCTCTCCTCACACTGCTCTGTAATGAGAACATTACAGGGTATTAATCCAAGCGTGTGCTCACTCATATTAGACATTGAAAAAACACACAAAGCCATTAAATGCTGTGGAACTGTTATTCAAGGCCCATTACAAAATGTAGGCGCACTGAGTATGAGGATTAGTCCAGAGTCATAGAGATTTAAAGTTAATCACTCGTCACCATATTGTTAAAGTTGCATCCACTGTCAGGTACAGTAAAACCACAGTGATATTATTGTTATTTCTTGTTTTTATTTAATTTTTTTGTCAGTCTCACTCAGCTCTCTGGAACTGTAGGTCTAGCTGGAGATGTTTTTGTCACTGTTGTTGTCAGAAGCCTCACCTGCAGAATTTGAATTTGTTTGTTTTATTGCCTCATTTGTGTGTAATAGAACTCAGAAAGTGAGGCTAGACGGTTTGATTAGTTTGCATATTTCATGTGTACAGTTTATACATGCACACAGACTTGCTTGCTGTAAACACACTAGTAACCTACATTATCATCCAGAGTGCATGCTTTCACACTGGTGAGAGTGAGCAGCAAAAAAACTAGTTCTACCACACACACTTAAGAGAGAAAATCCAGTGTGTTTATCGGCTCCATCATCACGACAGACATGTTTCTGCTCCCAGTTGTTCTCTTTGTAATCACATGAACAACAACCTTGTAGATGTGGCGTCTGTGCTATAAATGAAATTAATTAACATTGTGCGGCTGAGCCCCATGGCAGTGCAGCCCATGTTTTTTTTGTGTGTGTGTTCTTTTTTTCCAGGCATTAACCTCTAATTGAAAAGCTTAGTTACATTTGTGGTTACAGCACACACAATTAGGATGTTATCATAAGTTTTGATGCCGAGATATTTTAAGATAGAAGCTCTGGCACTGGATTCTGAGAGTGGAGATGTTGCTGCAGTTATTCAGCTTATGGGTGGTAACAAGTGAGCTTTTTCTGAAAACAACAAACAGGTTGAACGGTGAATCAGAATCGGTGCTTTGCAGCCTTGTGCTTGTGCCTGTGCGTTGGTTAGATACACAGACTGACTGACAGAAATAGCTCCTGTGAGCAATCCACTGACTGATTTGTAAAGGGCTGAGTGGATGTGTTTTAGAACATGCTGCTGCTGCTGCTGTACATCGGCACTGTCCTTGTTCACATTTCTTTGCTACATTAAGAAAATCATCCTGAGTTGTGGGTTGTGAAATGACCATTTTTTCCCCAACTTTCTAAGGGTTAAGCGAAGTAGCACTCACAATACAAGTTAGTTTGTTGTCACAGCACCTCTCTAAGAGTATGTGTGACAGAGCAGCAGAAGAGCTGTTCCAGTATCTGCTCTCAGTGGGTGAAACATGTTGTCCAGCACAGCAGTAGGGAGGATACTACGGAGCAGATTATAATGATACAGAACATCGTCACTTCCTGGACCAGAGCCACTCTGCAGCCATCTGTCCTCTGTCCATGGACAGCCGGGCGTTGGTGCACTTGGATGTGTGTGTAAGTGTATGTGTGTGACGAATGTAATTCTAGGCATTAACCACACTCTCACGTATGCTTTGATAGCCTCTTTTACTTCCTCCATATCATTTTTCAGTCATATACATTATCATTCTCATCTCTTTCAGCACTGATGTACATGCCTTGAAAACTCCATTGGTTTCAAATTTGATGGTTGTTTAAGCAATTTATCTGGTAAAAATACAAATAGTTACTTATACAAAACAAAATGCAAAGAGCTGCTTGCTTCACTATTCTTCAGATCAGTATACATTGAATTGAAATGAGAATAAATTAGATGGTCAGTTGGTGTTTGTCATTATTTGCAATGTTTTAAAGATAAGTTGATTAATGGTAGAAAACAATCATTGATAAACGGTTAGTAGTTGGAGCTTTACTGTCCTTGTAGCAGCCAAAGTAGTGCTGCCATCAGTATTGTTTGTCTCTTGAGTTGGATTTCTTTCAGACCACAAGAACTTAATCTTCCAAGAGGCCATGTCATAAAATTAATGAAACATCACAAGGACAACAGATAATGACATGTAACTGTTTAGGGTTTAGTTTTTATTTTCTTGGGTTGAAAAAAGATTAAGGCTCTGTGAATTGTACTTATATACTGTATTTTTACATGTTCTTGTTTGCAGTAAAATGCTGTAAAGTGGAACTGTTTTTCACAAGCAAGTGTTCTCCACGCCTTCGGTACATTTTTTGTTTTTAATGGGCTGAGGGTTATTCCCTGCTTCACTATAACCTAACTTTATATCTGAAGCACCTACAACATTATATTTTATTATAAAGAGACAGATGTAGAGACAAGACTTTTTTCTTTTCAACAGTGATGTATTACATATGACAAATTCACACCTGTAGCTTGTTCTCACAGTTAGACGAGTTGATTCTCTCATCAGCTGGTAACAATATTGTGGGAGGTGAAGTCACGGGTGGCATAGATCTTTTTTTCTCATGACTTTGTCTCTGATCTCACCATACGCATTTCACTTGCAATTCAACTGCTTGCTTAATGAATTCTTGTCTTGTGTGTGTGTGTGTGTGTTAACTGTACATTTTACAGTTACTTTGAATTAGCAAAGTGAGCACACTTCATATATTGTGTAACTCATGCTGCGTACCATTCCCTATCCACGAACACTTTGTACAAGTGGCATCTTTGCTACTGACAATGTGCAGCTTAAAAACCAAGACCTAGCGGAAAAGTGGCGTCTGTAAGCGTGCAGTTATATTAATATGTTTTTGTATGGATTTGGTGGGACAGCCACAATCAGCTGAGGTTTGGATCACACAATGCTACGGTTTGTCTTGTATTGTGCCCAGTAATGCTATATTGGATGCAACAACATTATTAATTACAAAAACACCAAGTGACAGATTGTTTGATCAATTCTATGCAGGCAGTTACAAACAGGGGAAATTGTTCAGCTTTGATTATGTGAAAACGAAATGCCTGGTAAAAATTTCCCTAGACAGTGAATTCAGCACAACTTCCACTGAATCAGTAAGATAGAAGTGAAGGGCCCTTTTGTCCTGGCTGTTTCCTAGGCTGATGTGAATGAATATTTGTGGTGCCCTGGGGCATTGTTTCCCCATGTTACACTGCATCAAGAACCAGAGAGATAAATGGGCCTGGCCTGTCCAAGGCATCAGGACTTCTTCTCTGTTCAACCATAACTAGTAATGTCCTTTCATCCTCTGCCTGCGGTGCTATAGATAATGGAGTAGTTGAAGAAAAGAAAACGCTAAAACAAAGAGAGAGATGTGGTTTGTGCAATGACAGTGGATGGGATGATCAGAAATGTCAGAAAAGAAGAAAAGTGTGATATATGAAAGGGTATATACACGCAATAGTAGTAGGGCTTAAATGTATGAAATAAATACTAATTCAAATAGCTGCATTGAAAGCATAAAAAACGGGAAAGGAAGAAACATGGCAACCAGTTGATAAGTGATCAGATGATGAGAAGAAAGAGCTCATGGGTGGACGGACGGACGGATGGATGGATGAAGAGGGGCGGGACAGCAGGCGGGCTCCATGGGAGATTGGCTTAAGTAGCATGGTGCCTGGCTTCCTGCAGTCGCTGAGCCACCGGTTCAAATTCAAAAGAAAAACCTGTCAACGTAAACCCATACCCTGCTAAGACATGCCTGAACCTAGTCACATGTACACACACTCAGGGACATACTTGCACACACCATGGCAGCCTACGAAGACTATCATTAGGCCCCGACCCCTACAGCTGTAATAAATATGCGTTAAAGCATTTGCACCATAAATAGGGCTTTCTGGTATATGTGTGGATGGCAGACTATGTATGAATTCCATCAGATGTCTCTGTTACACGTGTGGCGCTGTACTATAGCTTTCTCATACTGACAAAGAAAGAGAATGTGTGTGTATCTTGGTGAGTATGTGAGGATGGCGACTGGGAGTGTTTTTCTCTGATAACCTCAGTTTGTTACTTTTTGATCCTGCTAAATTAAGATAAGGGGCTTGGTTAATTAAACTGTCACATGGCAATACCTTGAGGAATTGCGAGGCCAACATAGCTTTAATTGGGTGGCTGCTATTGTCCCTGCGCTGCCTCCCTTTCCCCGGGTAACAGCCCCACAGAGGGGAAAAACACCCTCATGGCTACTGGCAAAGGATGGAAGAGTTGAAGGAATGACAAGCTTGAACATTTAATTGAAGAGGCGTGGGGCAAAGACAGGGTGATTGGATCTTAAATTTGTGAATAAAATAATAACTATGTCCCCTGCTCATCCTAAATATAATTTAAGCCATTATATACCTAATATGTGATGCCTACAATGGCTCCATGACAGGGTGAGAACCAGGTTAGACTTAAAATGAGGAGTTTTAATTGCTGCTTCAGTATGCATGAGTGAGAGTTGCGTAATTTTCTGTACATTGCTGTAATCTCTGCGGTGCATTAGTTGCAAGTCTCCAAAGCCCCATGGACAGTGTCAGCAAGCTTAAGATGCATCTGTAATTACCAGCAGCCAATTAACAGCTGACCTCACCATCCCACCTCAAACCACAACAAAGATCTATTATGGAGATTTAGAAGGCTTGCAGTGTAAACAACTAAGTGTGATGGATCTTCATACAGCGCTTATGGGTGTTTGCACCTCCTCTTTTGGTTTACACACGCACACACGCACTTCATTGAAATTCAGACCACGGTGAGGTAGACGGTTGGATATGTTGCAGATGTGTAGGTTTTTCTGTAACAGGTTTTAAAGAGAACACCACTCAGCCAGTCAACCATCATGTTAGTTAGTGCCAGATTCACTCATGTTTTCAGTTTTTATTGTTGGAAATAGTTGTAGAAAGTTAAAAATGCCCTAGTGTGTCTGCGATATATTAATTCAGCTGAATTTTATTACACTTTAGGTGAAATGCAGCACGAGTGGACATACATTTTTCTGAAGCACCACACTAATTGAAATGTCTGCATCTGTATCTGATATAGTTTTTAGAAAATAAGCGGCACTGAGATTATTATGGGATCTTAGAAACATTGCAAGGTTGTTGCTGCTGGAGGAAGTATCCTCGATAGCATAATGCCCATTGTGTGGTGATGTTTTGAAAACAGTTGTCCATCTGTCCCTGAAGGTGATCAAAATCTGCCTTGATTAACAAGTGGGAAATCTGGGTGATGGTCCCCTGTGCTGCCTCTCATCCCCTCCCAAGTGGGGATCAGAGAGGATGAAGTTTTGAGCCTAGGGATAATCTAGTTCCCTAGATTGTGATAATGCTGCTCAGGATGATCATGTGGATGAGAGCGGGTTCGGGTGTGCACATAGCTGTGGGTTTGTGCTTGCATGTACTCGTGTGCCTGCGTGGTGGTGCTCAAAAGAGAAGAGGCAGACAATAGCCGAGCGAGTCAGTGAATTGGTGCACATAGACTGATGGAAAATACACACTCTTGCTGTTGCTGTATCCAGGCAACCACATCAGAATTCAAGACATATCAAACAACAGGTGATTGCCACCATCTTCCTTTTTCAGCTTTGAGCTGCTAAATTATGACCACCTCCACTCAAATATGAATTAATATACAACGATTTCAAGTCAAATTCTACTGTATACAGAGGCTTATTTCATTTATTACACCTTGTGAACTAGAAAATACATTTTCAGCGTGAAATATAATCAAAACATTTAAATGTGGCGAATTTCTCACAAATAACTGTGACTTAGCTTTGTTTGTGTTCTTTCTGAATATTTCTTTTCCTTGTGACTCACAAACAGTTTGTGAAATGACAGTGAGCTTAAGCTCTGCTGAATCTCATTTTAGTTTTAAGTTCCCTGTTGTTCCGCATGGTCTGTTCCCACCCTGATCCGTGTCTGGTGTTGGTGTCCAGCTGTTCCATCAGCACGACAAGTGGTTCAGGAAACTCCCTCATTGTTCACTGACCAATCGCAAACACACCAGAATGCTGTCAACGAGCATTTTCCACCCAGTGGTTTGCATTTGCCTGCACCTGTGGTTTTAGCCCAGAGGGCAGGGGATGCAGGAGGGGGGCGGCAGAACGGGGAGAGGCTGGGCATTGAGGTGGAAAGGCAGTCAGGGTTGGGATTAGGCTGTCTCTCTGTCTGTTGAGATTAAACGAAATAGATTCATTGTGAGTTTCCCCCATTTTGTCGTGTTTTCCTCAAAATGCATCACAGGACAGCTGAGCCTTACCACCCGACTTTGCATTTTTGTAATTTGCATGAACTCATTGGAGCTTGGAGGCAACTTACGGTTGTGTGTGCACGTATGCATGCATGCGTGTGTGTCTGGGCATGTGCTTCATAATTTGACAAGCAAAATAAAGAACTTGTCCAAACAATCCAATAGACACGACTGGAAAGAGCCTGCGCTGTATTCATGGAAATCTTGCACTCGAACCACCTGGACAGTTTACAGGAATGTTGAGAAATTACACTAACTGCCTTCACTGACTTACAGCTTGTTGTAACACAGTATCATGCTGCAGTAGAGAGTCTACTGTGGAGAGTTACTAGAATAGATACTCTGCACTGCAGTGCTTTGCTAGCTTGGGTTGTGAATCTTATCAGGCGGAGTTGTGGTAGTGGATTTTGTGTGTGTGTGTGTGTGTGTGTG